>WYDI02020055.1:0-26593 GCA_009867235.2 Psittacus erithacus | reverse complement strand
TACCTTAGTTACTGGACTGTTCTTATCTCAACCTGTGGGAGTTACATTCTTTTGATTCTCCTCCCCATCCCTCCAGGAGCTGGGGGGGAGGAAGGGGGGGAGTGAACGAGCGGCTGCATGGCTGAGTTGCCGACTGGGCTTAAACCATGATAAGAAGCCTTAATGTCCCTCTGCCTAATGTCAATCACCAGTCTGCTTTTTTGAAGTTCCCCATTTCAAGAGCAAACATAAGCAAAGGTGAATAGGGTTACAGCTCCAATGCTGAACTTGACCTTTAAGTAACTCTTTCACTTTTCCCCACTTTCCAATTTCTCATTCACTTGACAAAGCTGGTAAATGTATTTGTTCCTTTTATTATTGCAACTTTTTTTCTGTTAATATGGTTTTTGTTCATGCTGTACTTAACTTGCATTTTATCATTTTATTTTTCTTAAAAATACATATATTTTTAATCCATAACACCAGACATATTTAGCTGATTATCCAGTTTATTATATTCTTGGGTATACTCAAGCTGCCCAAACACCTGCAAATTCCTTTGCTGTAATCCCAGAGAATTCTGAGGTCTTTTTTTACATTTTGTTACAATACCTGGAAAGTATATTTCTTCTTAGTATTTCTCAAAATGAACATCGAGGTCCTTTTAATAACTTACAGTGAGATGGAAAACACAGAACGCTGAAACCATGACTTATGTGGTATGCAACACATTCTTTAGTAAAACCAAATATAAATAAGAACAGTTCCTAATCTTTTTACACTGAGGCATGTCCAGTACTTGGCTGCTTTTGTTGACCTGAGCTTTAAAAGTCTGCAGCATCCATATTTTGCAGTGTTCAGCCAAAATTTATGTGTAGAACATGCCTACAGAATACGCTTGGCTATACATAAACTCTACTTTCTGTTATACACTTCAGCCAAGGTCAGGACCATCTGCAAGCAAAAATCACATGCCTGTACAGAACTGTCTAACCCACAGAGGGGATGTGTGTTCCCTCCCTAAAGACTATGTGGATGGAAAATAATGGAGTAAGCCATGAAGAAACTCAGCCTGTACTTAGATGCTCACTTGCAAAACAGCAGTAGCCTTTTAAGAGGTTGCTGCCTCTCTTCAGTTCATTATAATCCTTCACGTGAGATGAATTACATGTCTCCATGACAGCTCTTTGTGTCAGCACAGAGTATAAAAGATTAGATTAATTCATTGCTGAAAGAGATTTGAGCAGACTGATGTCATTTCCACTGAAACAGAACCAGGCTGTACTTTGTCTTTGTTGGAAGAGTGCTAATTAGCAAATAAAGAATGTTAAAGTCTTCATCAGGGACATGGTTTTGTGGAGGACTTGGCAATCTTGGGGTAAGAGTTGAACTTGATCTTAAAGATATTTTCCAGCCTAGCTAATTCTATGATTCTATAATCTGACACACCTTTAGTATTGAAATCTTGATTCTTGAAATCTTGGTTTTATAGGAGGTGACAGTAGCTATTGTGAGAAATGACAGTGCTCAATTTATTCCTTGTGGGACCAGGGGTGTCCCCTGAGAGAGTTTCAAATACTAACACAAATGGGCATTAGCAAGTCAGGCCTTGATAGCAGTCCAAAGTTTAAATAGTAGTGCAGATATGAAGTCAGTTGTATCTTCTGTCTTAAAAATGCACAACAGAAAGACTGGGAGGGAGAATGACCGTGTACTCCAGCACCAAGCATTGTAACTAATGCATGGGAAATCATCATTCTGCCAGCTGTTCGCTAGAGGTACAGATATTTCCTAGCTTGCATCGTTCAAAAGTGTTGTTGCTAGTTGATTAATGAGATGCATCAACAAATTCTCAAGGGTGGGAGCTCAACCAGCACTTAGCAACCACAAGGATGATTGTCACAAGATAGAAATGTTAGAACAGAAAAACAGAGTAAACTATGTTCCCCTCAGTGAGAAAATAACTTTATATATATAAATATATATATACCTGCTTCAGTATTGAGCTTCATTCTGTGTAATCTCTTTCTGAAGTATGGATAGAACACAGAATTTTTTTAATTAGATGTCAAAAAGGAGCATTTTACCTTCTGTGAAAATATTTACAGTGTAGCCATTCAAACTTTACAAGCAGCAATAGCTTACAGAACAGCAACAAGCAAACACACACATCAGCTGGTCATTAGACTCACAGAGAAATAGACTTCTCTGAGTTAGATATACAGGAAAGACTACAAAAAATTAAAAACAGTCCCTAGGTACTGCAAAATTTCTTTTTTTTCAGCAGAAGCAACTGGGGATTTTCTAACCGGGAGCATGACGCTTCAAATTCATTAGCAGATTCAGTCTTGCACTTAACAATAAAATTGAAATACAGCCTACTAGCAAGGAGGACAGTAACCAATTGCAGGGAATATTCTCCTGACATATGCAGAAATAATCCTTTTTTCATCCTGTTTCCATCCTTTTTCCACCATGTTACAATTTTACAGAATGACAGCTATGCTCCAAACCATTAAATCACCTTCATTTAAACACCTGAAGATATCTTGCTTGTTGCTGCATACTCAGCGTACTCACAAAAACTATGTTCTATTTGTGTATATCCTGAATAACTGCGCTGAAATCAGTGGATTAATTAGAGTTATATTTAGGTGAGTGTGAATATCTTTAATATAAAGTGTCTAATAATTCTAGCCAAGATGTCTTTGACAGTTGGCCTTATTAGCAAAAGATATTTGGATTGAGGCAAAGAGAGAAATAGCTACCAAACTTCCTACTTTAATAAAGCACCCAGCTAAATATCATCAAAGAAATAATGGGGAATAGGGAAAATCTCAAGCAATACAAGTGAGCAGTTTAAGAACAAGATAGAGGTGTAAATGAGTTTTATGTTCTATAATTTGACATAGATCTTTAATTAGCATGCAAAGGAATATTTGGGCAGAGAAATGAAGGAACTGGTGAGAATGGGTTTCAAATTTCCACATTGTCAGTTGAAAGATTGCTTAATAATTTGGTGTGATCATCTCTCTGATGACATTGATCATGTTTTGGTCCTTCTGTACTTGTAGTTATTTTAGGGAGTTCATGCAGGGCAATTCTGACAGAGGACATGTCACAGCCTGTCTCTAAGCTGAATTGCTATGGAGAGTTTTGGCCTTAGCCCTCTGCTGCCACAGGGAAAAATCTTCTGACACAGATTTGGTAGCCCTCTAACCCCTGCAAAGAGGAGGGATTGTGAAGCTGGTTGCACTCAGCACAGGCTGTAGCCAGCATGTTTGCAATGAGTGTGCAAAATAAGGCAGTCAGAGTTCACAATCCCCCTGTTCCCATCCTAGGGTCCATAGCTCTACTAGCAAGAGTGATTCACCCTTGTTCTGTAGCCCACTAGAGATTAAAATAGCCAAATATAATTCCTACTATATAAATCAATGTAAACAAAGTATTTAAAAGAGGACAACCATTCCTGCAAATAATCCTTACAGCTATAACACGCTTCCCCTCCTCCACCCACTTCCCTTCCCTCATGTCTCTATTTTTCAGCCCTCTGATCACCCTAGAATACCTTTTTCTCTATGCTATTGAGGTGCGTTGAGGGGTTGTGTGGGTTTTTTTCGTAAATGTGGCTGCTGTGGGAAGAATTCAGTCTCTCCAAATAAATGGTTGTTCATCAAAACAGGTGTGATAGTCCTCTCCCTGCATCTAAGATATCCTAGTAGTTTATAAACAAGGTAAATGTGCCCAGAGCATCAGTATATGGAGAGATGGAAATCTGCTTTAGCTACAATAAACTCTTACTTGTAAATAGCTTCTCCCTCTGAGTCTTCTTTCACAGATGCTCTCCTATGAAAACACTGCAGTTTGGCAAACCCGCATTCTTGGACAAGCCCTTAATTAACAGAGAGTTAGGCGTGTCCTTTCCCAAAGCCTGGAATGTGGTATTATTGGCCTGTCGCAAAAAATAGCCACATAACTTAATGAGCCATTGGCACTTCAATTTTATAACACACTTCCCCAATTAAGCTCTCTAGACCCCAGACTTAAACAGCTGTCCACAGCTGTTGGAGAGTGATTTATCACTGTCAGCCTTCACAGCCAAAACATTCAAAGGTGCAAGTTTTCAATATCACTCAGCAGATAAACATTTGTCTGTTTTCATCCAGTTTAATGCTGTTTCAATAAACCGAAAAGCAATGTGCATCAATTTGTATAGCTATTTGTACCTATTCTACAGTATGAACATTTATGTTAATTCTGCATTCTCTTCAAGTGTGCCCAATAGACTAGTCAGGGAATGCAGAAAGACATACTTTCTGATACTTTTCTGTTCCTGTGAAAGACATAAATGTGAATAGAAATCCTCCAAAAACATTCTGTTTGGTTGTTCATACTAAGAAATGCACTTTTAAATGTGTTAAGAGCAAGCAAAAATGTGGCTTTAGGGTTATACAAATGAAGTTATGCTTTAAAATGTACTTGCCTGACTTTTCCTTTTTAAGGGAATTTTCCAGCTGTGTGACACTGTCTTATACATTGGGTTGTAGAGCCTCATGAAGAACAAACCTAATAAACGGATTTAAGAATCCTAACAGCAGGATTCACAGCTGAAACATTCAAAGGGGCAAGTTTCCTGGATAATTGATAAGACAAACATTCAACTCGTCTCATCTATTTCATTACCGTTTCAATGAACAAAAACTTCATGAGCATTTACCTCACATTTTTATTCATACACATCTTACCTTTCAACTTCAAACAGTATCTTTTATTTTGTATTCTTGCACGCTCTACTTTGGTACAATTGGTGATATTGATTTGGTAAACTACACCTTGCTTTAGGGTAAAGTAGTAGTAACTTTGGTTGGAGCAGGAGATAAATAAAAGAGACTGTTTTATCTGGCTGCCAGAGACTGACACAAACAAAAAAAAATCAAGACTTGTATTGATTTTAGCAGGAAATTTTATTAGAGATAGTACTGATTTTTCTATAACTTGATTTGCTTCTTCCAATACAGGTACCAATACACTGATACTATGGTGAGGAGTCACATTATCTTATTGTATTCCACTTATGTGACTTTTCTTAAATGCCTATTGCCTTCAAATTCAGAAACAACAAAACATATATACCTGTAGAAGGAGAAAATCCTTACACTCAGCACTGCCAATACAGCTGAAAGCATTAGTAAAAAATGCTTGGGCAGTGCATGGGGTTAGAAGTCATCTGTCAGTCACTCGGTGGCCTATGTGGAATTAGTGGATGGTCTTGTTTCAGTTCTAGCTAACCACTTACTAGTGCCAGATTACAGAGGATATTCATAAATGAAAGGTTTTATTCCAACTCATTTCCAGTAGAATTTCTAAAACAGTACCTGGAGACAGAGATTACTTATACTTACATTACTTATTGTGAGGGGCATGCTCAACAAATCAGTGTTTAAAATGTAGGAGAAGCAGCAGTAGAGTTTTTTCCAAAGGAAAGACACATTTATTTCAGTCAGAGGGGGTGAGGTCAAAAAGAGAGACTTGATGAAGTGATGTTTACTAGCAAAACAGCACAAAGCAAAATCTAGTTTAACCATATTTTCTTTCTGTGAAACAAACCTACATAGAAGAACCCAAGCAGAACTGAAAACTTCAGATCCCACAAGCCTGAACTGTCACAAAGGGTGACAGTTGAATTCAGGGGTGATACAGCCTTAGAAAGTGGGAAGGGATTGTCTTATTCCCCATCCACTTTCCAACCAAGAAACCTGGGGAGAGGTCTTAATTTCTTTATCTCTGATATTTCTTTGTCATTAGAAGGATGCTCTGCCTTCCAGATGATCAGGAATAAACTCATTGCTGCAAGGGGTTTCAATCATGGTTTACAATCTTGTGAGTTCAAGAATGGATCATTTAATCCATCTATGATCACAAAGGATTAGAAAGTTTATTTAAAGCAGCTCTCTTTGCTACTCTTTAAATGGAGGACTGAGCAACATAAACTTCTCCCTTCATTTGCATTTGCTTATACCCCCTTCTCTGCTAATTTATAGGTGCGCGCTAGGGCTATGGGAATCATGCACTAATTAAAACTGAATGCAGAACTCTAGAGTACAGTTTTCAACCTACAATGGCTGCTACAAGCACATCAGGTTTGTTTAATCCTTTCCAGAGCGCCTTCCATATGCAAAAACTAGGGCACATCAAGAAAAATGACCAGTTAGAAGTTTTTAAAAAAGCAATTTCAAAAGTAACTTTTTGTACTCAGTTACCTCAGAACATAAGAAGTATGAAAAATATGAAATGTTTAATAAGAAGATGGAACAAATGTACATAACAGAAGTCTGCCAACAGTTACTAAGCACAATGATGCAGATTCAACTTTCGGCTCTGGAAGTTCCCAAGTAATAAATTGTCAGGAGCCATAAGAGACGGTGTGATACTTCTGAAGTATCACTCAATACCTGCGCCATTTCTAAGCAATCAGCTCTGGATATTTTCTGGAAAGCTAGAGAACCCAGCAGCCACAGCCACTAGTAAATTTGACATATCTTTGCTATGACTCAGTACAGACATTAAGTTCCCACAGACAACAGAAAAACACAGATACTAATTGCTTCAAATGTTCAGCATGAATCTTTAAGGTTTTGAGTAGACTTGTTTCCCCATATCTCAAGCACTGCTTTACAAAAGATAATTACTTGTACAGCTACACCTCAAAACTATATAACTCCCTACATAGGTGTAACACTTGTCAACAGGGAGAAAAAAATTACTTCCAAGACTACAAAATAAGGTCCTGTACTGCTCTCCTTACCTGCAATGCAAGTTCCTTCAACCTTGCCACCATTAACATCAGACTGACAGTCTTGTGCACATTGGAATAAATAAAACTATACCCACAAAACTCCTCTGTGCCTAAACTTACTTTCTTAAGAAGAAGCTGAAAAGGCAAAGCAAACATAACAAAAGTCAGTCAGGGCACACAGCACACTGCTGGGAACAGGTTTTTTTACTGCTGGAATGACTTGATCAGTGAACTTTGTTGCACAGTTGTGTTCCAAGTAGGGAAAAAGCCCTGGTTTGAGCAAGGTTTGTTGTCCTGTCTCCAAGAAAGATACAATCCATTGGTGCTAAAGTGAGGAAGCCTTATACCTAAAAGGAGCGGGATTTGCTTTGGAAAGTTTCAATAGACAGCACTTACAATGTTTAATGTCATAAGGATCGTGATCTCATGTGGTAGAAGAGGATGCAGTGCAGTGTTCTACTAAAATGAGTATTGCTTTAAATATACATCTAACCCAAAGACTATGAGAGTCAGTCAGACTGCACTGAATTTGATGCCTTTTCAGTGTGCCGTAAAGTCACCATGAAAAGAATGGACCTTGATAGGCAAAACTAAAATAAATCTGCTATGTTTTTCCAGTTTTAAAAACAGCCTGTCCTACAAAATTTTGCTCTGCTGTATCATTAAAAGGAATCATAGCAACATTTTATTGTACATACTTCCTTGCATGTAAAATTTAACATGATCCACCAGGAGGAGCAGAATAATATAAAAATTTTATTTTCAGTTCTTTCTGTGTTTTATGAGATGTTATCCTTTTTCTTCTTTACTCAGCTGGCACCTCTGAATGACATTTTCCCACTGAACTATTTTTAACTGAAGCAAAATCAATATTAGTTTGAAAGACTGGGAAAGGAAAAAAACACTTCAGCAGTTACAATTAGCAGATGATGGAGAGATAGGGAGAAGGCTTCTTGCTAACAAAGTGTTTTTCAAGGATAAGCAAAGATTTAATAACAATTTGACCTAAAGCATATTCCACTGAGGGATTTAGAGTATCTGAGGTGAGACACTGTGCCAAGAATTATTTGTGACTACCCTGGACAGGAGGCACCCCACTGTAGTCCTTCATTCAGTTTCCTACAGCTTTAGCCTGGCTGTGCATGGAGACAAAGATTTAAAGCTCTCAACAGTGTCAGAGCGGATTGTGACTAATGGCTAATGCAGGAGCATAGTTGCCAACCTTGTCTTGCGCTGGAGGTGGTCACACAGCCAGGTACTAAGGAAGCACAGCCCTGTAGTATCTGAGCCCTTACATCCTCTTAAATCTGGTACATAACCTTCATCAAACATGGCTACCATAGATTTAATTGCCTTTTTTTTTTTTTCACTCAGGAAGAAGGATGTGATAACAGGATCCAGTGATTTCTGTTTACTTGTAAAGAGTAAGTAAAATCCCTCATCCTTGCAGGCAAGAGCCAAAGAGAAAAGGTTTTTTGCAGGAAACTGTACTCCTTGAGGCACCACCTAACTGAAAAACTCCCTCTTCAAACTTTCCCTCAGTCACTCATTTGCAGGGCTTGTTCCAGTTTTCTCTCCTGGCCTTACAAGTTTCTGTCCTCTTTTACACACAAAATGCTACCAAACTAATATACAGACATGCAGCCTATATCCTGGTTTTGACCTAGAATTCAGTAGAATGCTCTTGTGTTGGACCCCTGGCTGGACTTCCATGTGTCATGTGCCATTAGTTGTTTTCTAATTCAGCTCTCTTATCAATAAAGGGATATTGACTGTTTCATTAATGACAGGTGTACTGTTCACCTGCTTGAAGAGAAAGAACTTCCTTCAGCCTCTACTTTTATCCTCGCATGATAGAAAAGCACCATTATGCCTACCTCTCTAATAGAAAGACAGGAAGAGGCAACAGAGGACATTATTTTCTGCACATACCCTTGGCATTTTGTACCTGTAACCAGGCCTCCTGGGCAGGCAGCCCAATGCTTGCAGAGTCCAACTGACACCATACTCCCCCTGCAGTCCCTTCTACGTATGAGAACTTCATCTTTCCCAGCACCAAGAACAAGCCAAGCTCCATAACCTGCCCCAATGCAATACCAGGGCTGACCCAGTTCCAGGGCTGCCTGGTGCCTCCCATAAGCCTGACCCTTTGGTGCAGCATTGCTACGATGTGCCATTTAACCCTGCCTGCCTGCAAGTTATTTTAAACCTACGGGTTATAAAAACTTAAATAAATAAATCCTTAATGAGTTACTTTTGCATTATCAATTCATCAATATAAAAATGTGGTTTAATCATTATATTGCAATTCTGTGCACATTTGTAAAGAAGTATGCAAAGGGCTGCTGCAGTAGTCAGGCACTGCTGGGTAAGACTGTATTAATCTAAATTAGAAATTCATTAACCAGCATTGCTGTATACTGAATCTAGACTGGAACAGCTCAAAATTTCTTACAGCCTAATGCAAAAAGAATAAAATAAAAAGGCATTTTGAATTCATGTGAATTGTCCAAAACTTAGGAATGGTATATCAAATCCTTTATGTAATGGAAGTCTTCTGTTAGTTATTGCATTAACGAATATTTAACTACACTTGATCAAATTAAATATGTTAAGAATGTAAAATATTGCAACATGTAAGGCTTATCTTTCCTTGTTTTGCAGAGTGATGTGTGTAAGCACGTAAGCAACTTCATGCATGGGCTGTATTCCTTTGCGTAAATATTCACTTGCATGCACATTTGTGGTATGTGAGCTTTTCCTTGTAGATTTTGGCTCTTCGTGAAAATCCATAAACTGGGATTCCAATAATGCAAACACTTGCATATCTGACTTAACACTGTGCATATGAATAATGTAATTGAACTCATATGCACAAAATTATTCACATATGTTTGTAGGATTGTGGCCAGAAGAATATTGATTGCTATGACATATATTTATTCATTTCACTTCATTTCAGATGAGCCTGAGCCACAAAGTGCTGGCCTAATGCTGCATCTTCTTGAAATGTGGGGGTGTTCTGAACAAGATCTTGGTCCCAGTCCATTTCTTGCACAATTAACATTTTATATATTTCATTTGATTGTCTATTCATATTTCATTCATCAGACCAAAATGTTGGACTCCAATCACTAAACAATACCTGGATTATTAACCTATGGTTAAAGAAAACATGAACGTATATACCCCAGTATAATAGGAAGCTCAATTTAGTAACTTACTACCTTAATGTAATGACCCTTTTCCTCTGAGAACTGGCTTTGACTCCAACCCAAACTAAGGCAGAGGAAACTCATTTTGACTGTAATGGCTACAAGTATAATGAGATTAGGCTGACAAAATCCTGTTCTCTTTGCAGCCCAAAGATATTCAATTCAAAATCTCCTTCTTCACTTGGAGGTGGAAGGTGCTAACATTGGACTTGCTGGCCACTTACCAGTCTACCCAAAACATACTTCTATTTTACTTTATCAAGCTGGCTTCTGTAATGAAAAGTAGTGTACAAAACATGATATCTAATGCTAAATCTGTAGATAAAGTTGTCTCCTTGCTTAATAAACTCTGCTAAGCCCTCTAAGAAACCACAAAGAACACGCTGTTGTATGGCATATGAAATTAGGGTCATAATCTTTCATGTCCCAGCATTCAGGTATGTTTAATTAAGTTATTAATTTGGTAGTTTCTACCTACCCCCACTAACAGGAACATAAGAAGAAAAGGTTTTCACTTTAAGACTGGAGAGAGAGTACCTACCTATCAAAGGTACCACCGGAAGCAGGATGTAACATTTTAAGCTTCTGCAGGCTGCTTTAGGGAAGTGAGTTGAAGAGATGCTGGTAGGTAGCACAGCAGCCAGGCACGGTGCTGACACACACGGTAAAATTTTTCTGCACTGTCCCTGCCTAATGTTTTGTCCCCCTCTAAAAAGCAACACATTTTGAGACAAGAAGGGCCCATTTTGGAATTCTAATTCTACTCTTTCACCTAATTTTTTTTGCACTAAAACCATCCTTCTGGTTTTAGTTACAGCCTCACTTTCTGAAAGACAACTTACTCCTCAATTAAAACTCTGGTACTGATGAATCAGCCATGCTTTGAGAGAGGTTGTTTTAATTGCTCCACTTTGAAAAATAGGCTCCATCTTTTTGACTCAACTATTAGAAATCATTGTGCCTTTTCTGTGAGATTAAATAGCTATCTGTAGGAGATATGTTTTCTACATAAATATGTGTAAATTGTTTCCAGCCACTGTGTGTGAAGACCTGTGAACCAGTATAGCAGTGAATCAGTGAACCAGTATAGCGTTCAGTGCACCATCCCTTTTTTTTGGGACAAAGGCTGACTGTCACACACTACTGGAATGGACTTTTCAACTTTAGGACCAGCTATTTTAGAAGATTGCTGTTACAACTCTTATAGTATTTAACTAACTTTTTTTTTTTTCAGTGTTTTTAATGTATTCAAAAAACAGTCATCAGAAAAGTGTGTACTCTTTCTGCATGAAAATGGCTTTGTTATTTTGGTGGAAAGCAGAGCACTGCTATGAACTTAAAACAATAACTACACATTTTCAGAAGGAAAAAAAATACAACAAATCAAAGGACTACAAGCTTCCATAATTTCCTTCAGGAAGTACCATGTACAAAGTTTGCCTAATCAGTCAGCCCCACTGTGAAACTAATAGGAATATTGTTCCATGTAGAAATTCTCCAAGCACTAAATCCATCAGACAGAGCTTATTATTCACAAGTTCATATTTAACATGTCATGAATCTCCTTATACTTCCTAACATTTTTGTTTCTGATCTCCTGTGATCAGTGCTGCTTATTAGCATGGCCTGTGGCTCACCGCAACACCATTACAAACCTGCTGTTAAATCAATCACTGGGTGGCACCCAAGAGCCAGCTAAGAAATGTATTGAATTGCAGACACTCTCTAAGACACATATTTTAACAATTTCCTCCGTCTTCAGTGAAATTATGCTAATATTTTAGTTGAGTTTCCTTAAGTCTGGAACTCAAATTAAGTCTGTCTGTTTCGTTTTTATGATAGTGCTTGAAATCACTTGCAGACAAGGGGTTGTTGGACCATGAGATTTATAGTGGCAATGCCACAAAGGTGAAACACATCCTGAGGAAGAGGAAAGCAATCTGTATAGCCAGTGTTTTCACTGCAGTAAAGTTTATAGCAGTATTAAGGGAATAGTTACAAATCAGTTTGATGGTGTTGACTTCATTGAGAATAAGTGTATTTACACTTGCAAGCTTTCTCTTAATAATTTTCAGTATGTTTTCCACAATGGGGTTAGTGAAGGTTGAATCTGAGCATATTTTGTGAGTGACAAAATCTGTTTTTCTTTTTCCCACCCATCCTTCTACTTTACTTTGCAAAAATGGTTTTATAACAACTCCTAAGAGGCTGAGTCAAGGTTCAGCTATATTACTGAGGCTTGCTGATGTTTCTGAGGATGCTGCAGAATCTTTTATGTTCAGATACTTTTGGTTACGATGTAGACTTGTGGGAAGTAAAATACAGTGTATGAGTACCAAAAACCATTCACTTCCTCCACTGGCTCTGTACTGCCAATTAATTACCTGGAAGGCTGGGGTTAAAGTATATGATTTCCAAATATAAAGCTTTATAAACCATGCAGGTTATAATATTTTTTGTTCCCTGATGACAACTGAACTGTTCACACCTCATTGTGCCTCTCTGGTGTGTGAACTTATCACCTGTGTAAAATCTCAAAATTCAGCCACCTTGGGCCAGGGGGAGGAACCCGGAAAACATATATAGGTAACAGATATGCAAGTGTACTTGGGGGCAATTTCATGAGGTAAGGAGAACAAACCAGCAGTCTTCTTCAGATGATATTCCAATTGAGAGATCATATTTCTTGAAGGACACTTGGGGTTGGAAAACCTTTTCTAGAATGAATGGAGGGAGAGCAGCAGCAAAACCTGAACCAGAGAGAAAAAGAAGAAAAGATAGACTCTTGGAAGGAGTTTATGACTATTTCCAGCACTCGCAAGAGAAGGATGATAATGGTGAATTAAGCAAAAACAGCTGCATCCAGAACAAATGGGCAACTGGAGAATGGGGCTGGGATGCTGGTCAGTAGTCAGAGAAAAGGAAACAGGGAAGGTCTATCAGGTACCCCTTTCAAAGATGTTTTAGCTACAAACACAATAGAGGGTGGGAACTTGTGTGACCTCATCCATGATTAACATAAGCCAATTCTCTCCCCTTCTTCTCTCTTCGAATCTATCCAGAACTGTTCTGCACCCAAGCATTTTACACTTCAGCCCTTCAAAAGGTTGGTTAAATGTTGTTAAATGTGTTGTCCTAGCTCATCATCTTCAAAGTCCGTTCTCACCACAGCCCTGAACAGCACAGACATTACACTCAGAGCTTCTCACTAACCTACCTACCCCCACTGGCTTTCCCTTTCGCTTTTCTTTCTGCTTCCTTCACGTACACCCAATTTTTGTGTCTTTCCTTTTCTAACTAAAACAGGCTTCCAATTAAAGTTTGTTTTTAGGATGGCGTACCCTCCACAGTGCAGAGCAAGGCAGGGTCACAGACCTCACTTCCTTCCTTAAACTAAGTAAGCGCAATTGTACAGGCCACACAAAAAGGATTGTCCTTGCTGCTCCCCGCCTTTGTTCATCCACGTAAAGACTCACCTTTGACACTCCTGAAAGCTTTGCTTTAAGATGTAGCCATCACATGCCTGACTTCTGTCCCCAAATAATGTAAAATAAAAAGATAATAAGCCTGCTTGTACATAGCCACTCTTTTGGAATATATGAAATAGAGCATCAATAGTTTGAGAAATGAGAATTCTCTAGAGATGAAAAGGTTAAGTCTTTTCATATAACAAATTAAGCTCCTATATAATTCTTGAACTTTTTTATTTCAAGAGGCAGGAAAGGGGTCTAGTTCTGTCAATTAAAATACTTTAAGTTAAATCCTTGCAGTGATTTTCTTTATAATGAAAAAAATATTTTACTTTTATAGAGAGCAATGAATAGCTATGATAGTAACTTTTTGCTCTCATTTTAAACAATAGGTCTATTCAATAAATGTGGGTTTGCTCTTTTTAGTGAGTACTTTAAATTTTCTAGTTTCCAGTTTCCTTAATATAATGTTTGCTCATTCTTTGGAGTAGGAAATTAATATAAATCACTTATACCAATGCCACAATTTGGGGTATTTTTTTTTCTCAGATAATCTTTTAAGAGCAGAGCAATCATAATGTCTTCATATTGAAGAGATTTCTTCCTGTTCCAGTTCTTAGAAAAATATAATTCATAATAGCGTGATACATGTCAGCCTCTATAATTTCCATGCCTCTGTACAATGCACACCTGAGGCTGGGTTTCTATTGGCAAAACTGTACTGAAATCAGAAATAAAACATGGTAGTTCATATCTAGAAAACATGTTTGAACTGCAGGGATATGAATGTCAATTTGCATGCCTGTCTGAGGAAAAGTAAACTTGCTCTTATCCCTGTAGAACTGTGTACTGTGTTTGGGTTTATTTCTGGTTTATACCCTTGTGAGTGAGACCAGAGCCAGTACAAGTAAGTAACTTTAGAAGTGAATTAGAACAGGGATAGCAGAGCCTGACTGTAGCCTATCAGTTCTCCATCATACATGTGTCGTATGACAAGGTTGTGCTGGTGTGCAGGTCACCTGTTCCCTCCCAATGAAATCATGAATGCATCCAGGTCTGCATATAGTTCCCAGCTAAACTGCAGCTAATGAAACACCTTCTCTCACTGAGGTTGTTCTCAGTAGTTCACACAGCAATTCAAAAAGTCCTCTTGCAGTTTTTTCTTATTGACATGTTGCAAATGATTCTTTTTTACATTAGTGATATTTCACTGTGATATTTCACTGTAAAACTATAGTTTGAGATTAACCTGATGCACTCACTAGACAGTCTTGGTGGCCAGTTAACATTAGGGGTTCAGAAATATGAAGGACCCATTACCTTTCAAATGCTTAAGTTGGGTATGTAAGTGCTACTTATCAAGGCATGGTAATACCAACTTGCTCATACATGGACTTTGCAGATAGAAGTTAAATGCCATTACATTTTTTCTACATCATTAACTTCAAATATGAAGCTGGTCACAGTAGAAATGTATCCCTAATTCAAGTATCAGAATATACCAGTTTTCTGCAGCTGAGAAACTGGTCTGTTTCTCTCAAATACACACTTGCAATGTGACAGCGTGGTGGATAATCTGTAAATGACATAAAAGCCTGTTATCCTGTTTTAGTTAAACTTTTATTAGCCATTGGCCGAAAGTTGTCATCATTTCTGAATCTAAGTAAGGTCTTTGTTTGAAATAACTACTGTGATAGCTTAAAGAGTTGGAAGTCAAATGGACAAAATGCAAGGATTAATTTTTTGAAAGCTTACAAGAAATTTTGAACCTGACTTTACTGCAGTATAAAAAAAATACAGAAATCAATAGGGAGGGTTTGGGGGTTTTTTGTGGGGTTTTTTTGCCTTGTTGATTTTTTTGTTTGTTTTTTGTTTTGTTTTGTTTTGAGGTGGGGTTTGTTGGGGTTTTTTTTGTTGGTTTGGGGTTTTTTTATTTTCTTGTTTTGTTAGACTACAAGCTTTTAAGCACAGGAGCTCAATGTGTTAGTTCAAATGCAGTGCGAGTAGACATCCCAATGACCAAACAAGCTGCAACCGCATCCATAGGTCCAGCTGCCTTTTCAGCACATTTAACTGAACCCTCAGACCTTCTCTCCATCTCTGCTTTGTTCTGCACTAGATACAGCATTAGCTTTGATCTTTTCCTCTTTTAAGTAGGTGGGCATTTTTCTTACCTCATTTCTGTCTATTTGAAAAGTCTGGCTGAAGCATAAGGGTCCTTTCTCCGTTAGGAAACATAATCCGTAAAGTCACCAGCCATCTCCATGCTGAGAAGTCACATACTCTACACCTTTAGTCCAAATTGAAGCTGTAGTTACTCTGCCATCTGCTAACACCTACATAGCTAGCTTTAGGCCAGTTATATGGAAAAGTTCCAAGGCTACCACAATAGTTCAAATCTCAGATTGCAAAATATCTAATTTGCTAGTAAGCCAAAATAACACAGCAAAAATACCCAATCTTGTTCCTCTTCTCACTGAGCAGTGTAGCACACCTATCTCTCTCTGAAAACCAACCTCCCACCTGAGAGCTTCTGCTTAGGCTAGAAGGGTTTTAAACTGCTGCTTCCCAGGCATCAGAATTCATTTTTTGCTGATCTGCATCACCTGTATGTACCTTAGCAAGCTAGCTTTTTCCAGGACTTTAAAAGAAACCACATGCTTAATTTTTTCTGCCAGTCAGATTCAATAAAGTTAAGGGAAATAGTAAAATACCCTTTGATTGTTGTAGAAGCTACTGCTCTTTGATCTAAGTTGCACTTTCTAATGGAAACTCTCACTCAAGCTCATCTGTGACCTTACTGCTTTATTTGTATGGAGGTTCTAATGGCCTTTCAAATTAAGCCAGACAGCTAAAGAGTCATTCAAGCTCTCTTTTTGATTGCTACAATTATCCTCTCTCTAGCCTTGACAAATAACCCATAGTAGCATCATAACTTTTGGCGGTACCTTGATGTGATAATCTCCTTAGATTTCATAATCCCCTTGATTTCATAAACTGCTCTATGGAGTCCCTCACTTCTATTTTATATATTGAATAAAAAATACTTATCTTCACTTTCAAGGTCATCATACCCTATTTCCAGCCTACTTATACCTCTCCCTCACCACTAGACTGAGTTCCTGAGTAGTATGCAGTTGTAATCTCATCTGCTAGGGACATTTTGAAATTAATAATTCTATGCTTCTCAAATGAACAGCAAAATTCAGTCTTTTGCTCCCCATGAAGATATCTCACTGTCTTTCCTCAAAGCTGGGATTTCTCCAGGAGTGAGCCCTGTGGCTGGACCTCAGTTATTTATTGTTTTCTTACAGTTGGACTGTGAGATCTTTGGGGCACAGGCTGTACTTCAGGGGCAGGGAAGAAGATGAGGATTCCTCACATGCTGCAGTCATAGTTAGTCATTGTTCCTAATTGTTTTGATAACACAAATAGTTATTCCTAATAACAGCTGCAATGGCAGTAAGCAGTTACACCTGTGTAATTTATCTAATAGATTAAAGGCAAGGCATTTTCAGTAAGGCTTTTCCAGTTGTGGCATTTATCTTTAGTTACTACATCATAAGTCTCTTGCTGTTCTGGTCACACAGCAAAACCATTTGATCCACTGGGCTTTAAAAAGTCAGATGTGTTGATAAGATGACTTTAGAATCAGGCTGTTCAAAAAGTGATGGAAAATCAGTCTCATTTTCATCTTTTAACCTTAAATGTTTGAAACATTCATAAATGGCTCCACCTTGACTGGAGCAGTCATTTTGCACTTTAAAGGAAGACAGAAGTGATAGAAATTGAAATAAAACCTTTTTTTCATTCAGATAGAATGAATGCCACATATGATGCCTCAAACATTTCTGGAGAGCTCAGATGGAAAATATACACTGAAGAATAAGTGTGTTAAACCTAAAGCCATAGTAATTTTAGTAGTTTTGGATGCTGGCATTCAATCTGTATTACCAGTTTTCCATTCCTAGTTTAGACATTTCCATAACAAGCTTTACAAAAGAATGTGAAAAGGTTATACATCGAAATACTAGATTATTGTATTTTAAGTTTACTTTGCATATCTTCGTACAGTGTAGATACAATCTAATGTTCTTTCCACATCACTGAAGCTCTCATTTTACATTAAAACAAAAATTTAAGGGTTTTTTTCTGATACTTTTGAAACGTGATGTTTCTGATGGGACCTTAACATTCATATAACCTGCTGGGAAAAAAAGCCAATGAAGTAGTACAATATCAACTTTCAGGGATCTAGTAGTGCTCTCTTTCTCTTCTCTGAGTGCTCATCCAACCTTTCTTATCTCATAAGAGAACTCGGACCTATCCATGTAAGATCTTATCCTGTTGTGGACGCTGCAAATGAAGGTGGTACTAAAGTCCCCCATCTCTCTTGGAGAGAGAGCCGTCACTCCCTTTACCTGCCCTCCCACCAGACCCACAGATCCTTACTGTTTCTTCATGTGAGAATAACTGGAACAGTGATTCTCCACTATCTCATTTGTGGAAGAAATTAAGGGGGGAAAAAAAATCAAAGAATCATATCATAGAATCATAGAATGGTTTGTGTTGGAAGGGAGCTTAAGGATCATCTAGTTCCAACACCCTGCCATGGACAGGGACACCTACCACTAGACCAGTTTGTTCAAATCCCCGTCTAAGCTGAAATTCCAAGATGCAAGCTCTGATTTTTTAATAAAGATGGAGTGAAAGCCACAAGTAAGTCTGTAAGTTATAATCCTGACTGCAACCCTGAAGACCTCCAAACCTACCATTCTTTCCAACTCCAAGGAAAGTTCATTTCTCTCTAAAAATGAAATCTTCTTTGCTCAGAGCTAACGTCTCCTGCTCCCTACATCCTCTAGGGACTTGCCATGCAACACGCTCAGGAAAGTAACTGTGACTGGTATTCACACAAGCTAAGCAAACTGATTTAGCTTCTTTCTCACACTTACATCTGCTGTGGACAGAAGTGTCTGTCACGGTACATTTGGGTCTCCCAAATTTACAGGACAATGCATTCTGTGAATGCAAATACTGAATACATACACTGTAACCAAATCGTTCCTTATTGTTTAGGCAGAAGACTGCTGCCTGACAGTATTTTGACTCAGTAAATTATATTTCACATTGCTTTTCTGCTCATTTTGGAAGCTAAGCAGCAGTTTGAATAGTAACAATTAAAGCAACAACATGGTGAAAAATATTATCCACTTCAGATCTACTTAAACTTGTCACATTCAGTAAACATAGTATCAAAAGAACAGCTAGGAAATGTAAATGACTCTGCAGTAAATTTATATTAGTCCAAACAGCTATTTCAAATGAGGCCAGTAGGGTTCATTTTCCATTTAAGAGAGTCATCCAGACTTAACAGAAGGCATTATACACATATTGGATCCCTCAAAGAGCAAAACATAGTTGGCAGGAAATTTAAACAAATACTAGGTTGCTAGTTAAACCTTATAACTGCATGGCAGATATTTATTGAAAAGTATGGATCACTTTAGTTCATATTGTTTATACCTGGTTTGATATCAGTGCTTTTAATATCCAAGTAGCATTGAAACACAAACTGAAGGGTATGTGCAGTACGCATCTACATAAGTATCTGTGTCAATTTTGGGGCTAGGAAATATGCCACCAGTTCGATTCTTCTGTGAACAGTGGGTGGCCAAGCAAAAAGGTTGGTGGTATTAATGCATTTAAAATTAAACTGTGCCTAACAATCATTAATAAACATGCAAAGTCAAGATATTCACCCTCGCAGTAACATAAATTTTGAATAGCTCCACTGGTTTAAATGCATGGCTCAAACTTACACCATTAGGAAGCACAAATTAATGCAGTCCTGGTCTTACCTTAAGTAAATGGAGAATCTGTTTTGTACCTTCTCCTTATCACAAAGCATTCAAAAATGATATCTTCTGTGCTCTTAAAAAAAATGAAAATTTAAGCTGTCTAGTCTCCTCTCGTACCTGGACTATATACTGTCACTGCCCCCTCCTCTATGGCTTCAGGGGGTTGCAGGCAGCGAGAATAACTTTATTAAACAACGCAAAGTGGAATAAAATAAATGGAGAAGAAGTAGAAGAACTGATCACCTCTGATGTGGCAGAGAAGAGCAGGAGACAAAAGTAGGTGTTCAGGAAGAAGAAATGCACTATTTGGATATGGGGATTTGTGTTCTTCCTCTCTGTCTAATCCTACACATGCCACGTGGGTGGAGAGGGAAGTCAAGATGAAGGGTGCTGCTGGGGCATGGGGCCCCAGGAGAGTATGGAGGACACTGGGGCTATGTCCTGGGGCTGGATGCTGGAGTTTCCAGCCTCTGGACACTCAAAGAATTTCTCACAGTGCAGGAATTTAAAAGCAAGGAATTTTGGCATACATTTGAACTCAGTAATTCAGGGAGGCACTTTCACAAGATATCCTTTAGGGCTCAGCAGATCTTCCTTCTGTAGGGGCAGCTGCAAACCAACTGCTGTCTCTTCTCTATCTTCCTGCAGCCTCCACTGAGAGCCTTCATATTTGAAGAGTTGTCCAACCACGTTTAATCTCATCTTGCATTAAACAGAGGAGAGAAAAGTGATGTGAACTATGCTTCCACAGGAATTCCCACAGTGAGGGAGTAATCATTGCTGCATAGCTGTCTTTTCATGCTCTGTTAACAGATATTTATATTCCATAAATACCATCTCAGACTTTGCCTCTTTCCTACAATGCTACCACTTTACTGGGAAACCTAAAGCCCCATAGGTCCTTTAGCTCCCTTTTTACTCTGAATCCAAAGTAAATAGCATTGCATTGAGAAAGATTGTTTGAAAGATTAGATTACTCAATTAGAGGGATTTATTCTACCTTACCAACTTCCTTATAAACATTTTCATTTTAATTTTCAAGGACAGGAGTCCATTCTCATAACAGACATAGGCCGGGCTCCACATACCATCTGACATTTATTTCTGTGTCTTGCCCTAACCAAAGTTAAAAGCTACTTTTGTCAAGTTAAGTGTCAGCACCAGCATGGACATAGGCCATCATGGAAAGCTCAGAAAGCCTAAGTCTCTGTCAACACATTTAGATACCAGCTAGGTCTCCACCAATGACACACTTTACATAAATGGAAAAGTAGATGCTACTACTGTCCAGCAAGGTAATAGATAACTATTGCTACTCAGAGACAAAGATACAAATATCATCTAAAGAACAGTGACACAAGCATCACAAAGTCACTTACTATATTTGTTCCTGGGAGATGGCCATCATGGCCTGAAAACAGCAGCGTTTAAAGCTCAAGACGGCTCTGAACTGCACAGAATTGTGCCTTCAGAGCTCCCTACACTGGTTAAGACTCCTAATACTGTTAAGAGAGGTTCCTTTATAAGTCTCGAATAATTGTAGATTTCAAGGTGGAAGGAATCACTGTGGTGCTATCATCCGACTTTCTGGAGCTACTGGCTACTGGGCAGTAATGTGTAATGTGGGCTACTGGCCTCCCCTGAACTAACAACTGGAGTAAGTGGCAGTAGCAGAATCTCTGCATAGTTGGCACTCAGTAAAGAATAAAATGCAATACTGACAGTAGATTAAGAGGAGCGAGAGCCTCATAGCTGATGCAGGAGCCAGCAGACCTGAGCTCTACCCTACTCCTCACTGCTGTGACCCTCCTATGTGCCTATCCCAGGCAGGTGGGACCTTTCTTTCTCTTTACTTCAAGTTGCTGCAGTACTTCCCCTATCACAGAACTCTTGCACACTTGAAAATTGCATTTCAGGCTCCAGAAAGAAGATATCAGAGTCACAGAACACTCATTTTCAGATGGTGTGTCTTTTAGCATAAACAACCTCATTCAACAGACTTCCAGTTGGAGATGTGAAACTTCAGAAAGAAACAATGTACTTTCATTTAAATAATGACCCTTTCTTGTCACTTGCATATTACTGCAATGTAAAGTAGCTACTCATAGTAGAGGGTCAGCAGAGTCTTGTCTCCCAGGGTCCTGCCTAATTCAGGGGTCTGAAACTGCATGGATTTGTTTACCTGGGAAAGAAAAGACAGAAAGACAGAAGAGACAGGCAAAGAGAAATGGAAAATTAAGAAAATCCTTTTGCATTGCCGACCAGCTCAATAGTTAAACAAAGCTTGCATTTGGGTCCCCAAAAGTCCCAACCCTTTTTGTTCTATTAATCAAGTAAATAACGCTATATGAGCTCACCCTTGGCTGGCATGATACACTACTGCTGCTCCAGTATTAACTATCCTGGAGCTACTAATAAATATTTTTGAGATTTTTGTCAGAAGAAATTGTAGTAAATTTCTTACCCACTGAAAGAGCGCTGCATAGTGACCATCTGCATGTGAGACGCGCCCACTTCACTTAACTTGGAAAGGGAAACCCGCCGACATCGTGTCAACACAGCGTCGGAGAACGACACATGGCTCTCAAGGGGGCGCTCACACACGTAAAGGTAAACGCGTAAAACGGTTGCATAGTCAGAAGCTTATAGAGGCAAACCAGTTATTTTAGAGTTAAGATAGGTCACCCATTCAAGGTTAAGTTTACCTATCAGAAGGGAAGACCAATTTTGCATGTTATGTTGGGAATAGCAGAGTTCTCCATGACAGCATGTCCATTTTTTGCTTATTCACAAAACCTGCTTGTTTAAAATCGCAGTTGTTTTTTCATTTTCTGTTCATGACCTGTTTGGCCAGTTCATTCTTGCACTCCATCTCCCACTCAGAAACAGAAGTTTTTCTGTATTTTTTTTGTACCAGAAGTCCACTTAGCCCAGAATAGTCTTAATGGTGTCAGTTGCAATAGGGAAAAGTATAAAATACAAGTTACAGGAAGCAATCCATCCATTAGCACATTTTCATAGTTTACAGCAATTAACAGTTTAGGGGTTTCCAAGTCTGTGGCTAAATATGAGCAATTCTATTGGTGGACCTATCATCTAGGAACTTGTCTGGTCCCTTTGTGAGCCTGTTCAGGTCTCCAGCCTTCTCAACATCCCATCCCAATGATTTACATAATTTAACTATATGCTGGGTCAAAACATTCCTCCTTTGATTTTCTTTAAATGCAATGTCTAATAATTGCATTGAGTGCATTGTTATTATAGAAAATAATCATCCTCTGTTTACGTTCTAAACAATATTTGTTAATCTTACAGACCTCTATCAGACTCTCCTATCATATTTTATAGGAATTCAGAGACAACTCTCTTCCCAGAAAAATCCTACCCTACTTTGCCTGTCACTACATGGCAGTTGGTGTATGCCTCTAGCCACCCTTGTCTAGTTCAATGGGGTGCCAGGATGCAGAGTATTCAAAAGGTGGGAGCATCAAGATTTGACATAATTGTGTTTTCTGTTCCTAATTCTTTCTCCACAATTGTTACTGTTATATGGCATTAAAACCAGTCCTGGGCACTAAGCTGGTCTATTCAGCTAGCAAATGATGACTCCCAAATGTCTCTCTTGACTGGTCAAACCTAGTTTAGAGCTTTTGTATGCACCATTCAGGTTGTCTATTTGGGTACAGATAGCCTTTACAATGTTGTTTTTAAGAGCATTGTTACCAGGCGTAAGACCATGATTAAGGACTGAGGCCTTACCACTGTAAGAACTAGGCCCACAGCCCAGGAAAAGAAGGAAAAATCTTCTAATTCAAGAAGAGGGGATACATGATAGTTACCTATCTGATCTACTATTTCTGAGACTTAAGATGAAACAGCATTTTGAAGACATTTTAAGATATAAAAATGGGTCTAAATGACCTCTCTGTCCCAGTCAGTCTGACATGCCATCCTACGGGGATTCTTTTAGTGCAACACTGGGCTTGCATAGTCAAAGTCCGTTGATCTTTGGGATGCACTACAAATCTACTTTCTTCCTCAATCGATTGTGGCTTTCTGGGAAGCTGGGAGTGGTTTGGATTGTAGGAATAAGGAGTATTAGTGGGTTGCCTGCTGTATTTTTTTATGTGGATCTTGGTTGCTTCAATCTGGATTTTGGAGGGGGGCTGCTGTTTATAGAAGGTGTCTGAAAAATGTCTGAATTGCTTGGAACATCACAGAGGCCTCTTTCAGGCTAGAAGAGTAGGAATAAATGAATAAACAAAATCTAGTCTGCTGCTTCCATCCCTTCTTTAATACTTACAGTTGGAGTCAGCAGGTACCTCACCAAGTGCCTGTCCATGCTGGCCACCCCACTGCAGCCAGAGCCAGCATGTTGTTTCAGGGCCTGTGCCAGCAGAATTGGCATCAGGCACCATTTACAATCCCTGCTATCCCATGTCCCTGAGTGGTTCCTGACAAGAGTTCAAAAATACAGTACTTTAGTAATACGTTGGCATGGCGATGAATGTAAAGACTTTTTTCTTAAACACTTAATCTATTATCTAAAAGCTCCATATTTAAAACAAGTATTTGTCTTGATGAAAAAACATTTTACAATTTCTCATCCATTTTTACAAATCCACACTTACTCTGGCAAAGATATCCACTGTCATATTAAATGCAAACTGACTGAATGCTACATCAGTTTAAAATTAACTTATACTGCAGTTAGAATTTATTGTAAGGCAGCTGGTTTTTATTCCTACTTTTTGAAGAGAACATATGGATTATGACAGAACCTATTAAATATCTCTGGAGTGTATCTGGGAAGCTGTGTCGCTTTACCCTGAGCTTCATCATCGAATTTCTGTCTGAACATCTTAGTCTCCTGTAGGCTCCCATCAAGTCACAAGAAGGTAGAAAGCAAAAAAGGCTTTCTTGAGCATGCTTGAAAATATATCTGGGTGAATGGCAGAGTTGCCTTGTGAATTCTTTGTCTTACTTGCATAGGTGACTTTTGAAATTAGTCCAGGCTGTTCTTTTTCTTGCCCCAATTAATAGAGATTAAATGTGCACACTTAAAAGTGTGAACTGGGGATCATCAACTTTTCGTCTCACTTCTGTGTTATCTGGTACAGAGGATAACCTACTACACAGCAGAATCTTTTGCAAAGATTAATAGCCTGGTTTACAGATGCTTTTATTACATTATTTGCTATTCCTAAAATTTATGGCAAAAATATTTCTGTCACTTTGTTCATTTTATTGTGTTATGGTAGCAATGTTTTCATATTCAGCAAAGCAAGAGAGCATTAAGACAGAACACAGCTGTCAGCCCGCACATGCAATGCCCTCCAGCAGTTTTAGTAAGAGGGTGAGAGAAAATAGCTTACTCAGTGGAAGCTGGATGGGTGATTCCTAGGCAGGCTAAGTGCAATTACCTGGCTGGGAATTTGTGGAGGAAACTGTGGTTAGTGCCCCTCCTCTCCTGAAAAGTGCATGGGATCTTTAGCAACCACAATGGTCAAGATTTCAGGGTTTAGTTTAATTACTATGAGACGCTCTGTACCATTAACACGAGGGGGAATGAGAGGCAGAGTTTGGTGTGTAGAGTGTGTCTGTGTTTTAAATGCCATTTGATAGCCTTTAAAAGCTCTAAGCTGGAGCAGCTCAGATGCTTTCTTGTTTAGAAAACGTATGAAGCAGAAATTCTGTTGAAAGAAACTTCACTGGAATACATTAAGATCTTTCATTTGTTGGCAGCTGACATTATGAATGTTACTGGTCTTTACAAAGAAGCAAATGCAATATTTCATTTTATTAAATTGCAGAATTAGTCTTACTTGTTGCACTGTTGCAAAACTTCTCAAATGTTTCTCTCTGTTTTGCTTTATAGCATACTTTGTATTGCTACCTGGTAATTAAGACACTGATTCTGTAAACACTGCACCTATGAGTTGCTGCTACTCCTTGCCTGTGCATTTTAAACACAGTGTCTGCTGACACCAAAGGCAAATATTTATTATTATGAATGTATCATTTTTGACTCATAACAATTTATAGAATTCCCAGTGTATGAGAAGAAAAAAGCACAGTGTGATTGTTATGTTCCAAGTTATTTGCAAAACTGTCAGTAAAAAATATTTTCAGACTTAACATCATAAGCACCTTTATTAGGAACATTTCCAACAATAAATACACTGTTTCCAAAAGGGAAAAACTCCCAGGTTTCTTGCGTTGAATTTTAGGATAGTAGATAGTCGATAGCAGAACAAATCATCAATTCATCTTAAGAAAAGAGATTGCTAGAGAAACATGAAGCAGTCAGAAGGAAATTTGATTATTTGAATGCATGAAGCTTCTCTAAAGGTGAGGCATTAGCAAAAGATTTCATCACACTGACCTATCAACCACCACTTTTAGCACTGATTACATGTTTGTGACTTGAACAGGAGACATAAATCAGACTACTGATGACAAATCCAATTAATCTTGTGATCACAGAAAAGCAGCATGCCTTTCCGGCACAATTTGCACTTGTTAACAGGAAGGCAGAGAACCAGCATGTCAGGAAACTTACTTTTGCAAATGTAGCTACATGCTTCTGAAGATCTACAAAGTGGAAATAATCCTTAAATTTGCATGAAGAATAGCTGTAAAGAAAGATTTCCAAGGAAAAAATAAAACCACCATAGGAATGGTAGTCTACAAAACTGGTGTGCTAAAAAGGCATAAGGGTCCAGTGTACCTATAGTCAGTGGGATTTCTGCAGTAGGATTAAGTATCTAAATTGCCCTATTCACTTTAATGGTAATACAGTTCAGATATCTGTTCATATTGTTTCAATATTTAACCATGGTGAAAATAACTTTTTTTGTTATGCCTGCAAAGGAAGCTCATTTTCCACAGATATTCCAAAAGACAGTTTTATCCCTAAAATATTTCCTACTGTACACCTTTCTTCTCATTTATCAGCCATCCAGCAGTTTGAATGAAGGTCCAACAGACCAAGTTCTGCCATGACTACAACCGTTGGTGATCCCCTCCCCACACAGTCACGTAACGAAAAGCATCAGAACCTCTGTAATTTTAAATCTCATGGCTCTTTGGAGGGGCAAGGGGACCACTGCATGAGATACAGAAGCATAAAGGGTGTGCTTCACTTTGCATTTTTCAGGCTGCAAATACAAGTGCAAGGTCCTACACCTGGGTAGGAGCAATCCCAGGCACAGCTACAGGCTGGGCAGAGAAGAGATTCAGAGCAGCCCTGTGGAGAAGGACTTGAGGGTG
>WYDI02020053.1:27916-74410 GCA_009867235.2 Psittacus erithacus | reverse complement strand
GCACCCAAGAAAGCTTGTGTTTCTTTCTTATTAGTTGGTGGAGACATTGCTGTTATCTTGTTGATCACATCTGTGGGAATCTGGCAATGCCCATCTTGCCATTTTATTCCCCAAAACTGAATCTCCCGTGCAGGTCCTTTGACCTTACTCCATTTTATGGCAAGCAGGGCCAAATCATACCAATATCGGTTGCCCCTGTACGCCAGGGGAAAAACAAAAAAAAGACAAGAAAGATGAAGGAACTAGATGAAGAAGCAATGGCAATGCTCTTACTACCCGGGACAGCATCTGATCAAGGGTCATCATCACATGAATCAAAAGAAGAAGAAGAGGTGACTTCTCGACCTCGGACCTCAACCGAGCTACAGAATATGTGAAGAGATTTTACCTGTCAACCAGGGGAGCACATCATTACCTGGTTGCTCCGATGCTGGGACAATGGGGCCGACGGTCACAAACTAGAAGGCAGAGAAGCCAAGCAGCTGGGATCACTTGCTAGGGAAGGGGGAATTGACAAAGCAATTGCAAGAGAGAAAAAGTCCCTCAGCCTTTGGAGACGGCTCTTGGCAGCTGTGAAAGAAAGGTTTCCATACAAGGGCGATGTTATGAGTCATTTGGCCAAGTGGATTACTTTAGAGGAAGGCATCCAGTCTCTGAGGGAATCAGCCACTGTAGAGATGATCTATCACATCAAGCTGAACGCCGGGGATGCACCCATAGATCCTGATGAAGTCAAGTGTACATGACCTATGTGGCGGAAATTTACATGGAATGCACCATCATCATATGCCCATTCATTGGCAACAGTAACCTGGAATGACTTGTAATACAATAGAATCATTGCTCATGAAACTGAGCTGGCTTGCGTTCCCAGTGTGGTCACCACCTCTATACTTTGGGAGGTATATAATAGAAGTAGCAATTACACATCTTTTTTCCCCTCCTCGGGTGGTCAACCTGTGAAGGAGACATTCCCTTACGCTCCCAGCCCCCCCAACAGACTGTTTACAGCCTCATTTGAGAGTTCTGAAGGTTTTAAATGGCCTTTGGGTACCCTTGAGACCTGCCTGCTGATTGTGATGAGGATCACCATGTTGGCACGCATACAGAGTGTGTTTTACAACCATTTCATCTGATCTCAAGAGTTAAGCAGATTTGGGTTTGGGCCTTGTCTAGGGTTAGACAATGATATAGGAGGACCAAGAGATTTTCCCCGAGGCTGGACACTCATGAGTGGCAGGGTATGTGGGACAGCACAGGCAAGCATCTAGGCCAGCGGGCCCCTCCAGTGCTTTGGAATTTCACCACTGAACAAGTGCAAAATCCAGCAAAATTAGTAAAACACTTAAGTGAGGTGTGCTGTCATTCTGGTCATACCAGAGATGGACAAATCATGGCAACGTGCTGGGGCTTGGCCTATGCTTACAGAGTTCAACACTATCCAGCACCTTCAAAAGGAAAAAAATATCCCTGGATCTGAGGACAAAGGAACAGACAGCACAGCTACTCCAGCTACAAGCACAACAGCTACACTAGAACTGTCGTGGTTTAAGCCCCACTGGCAACCAAGAACCACACAGCTGCTCGCTCACTCTCTCCCACTTCCTTCCCCTGCTCCCAGAGGGATGGGGAGGAGAATTGAAAGAATGTAACTCCCACGGGTTGAGATAAGAACAGGCCAGTAACTAATCTGTTCCCAGGTTGAAAGTCAAAAACACTGCACTGCACCAGCTACTAAGAAGGAGAAAAATGACTGCTACTGCTGAACCCAAGACACCAGTGCAAGTTGCGAACACGCTGCTGTGATTACCGCATGACAGCTACCAGCACAAAGGGGTGCTGTAAAACCACCAGCCCCCACGTTTCAGACCTCAAGCTGAAGGAGGCTTCGGGAGCTCCACCTAGGAGCCTGAAGAGGAAC
The DNA here is from genome assembly GCA_009867235.2 of Psittacus erithacus. Classification (NCBI taxonomy): domain Eukaryota; kingdom Metazoa; phylum Chordata; class Aves; order Psittaciformes; family Psittacidae; genus Psittacus; species Psittacus erithacus. The sequence continues at coordinate 72,489 of WYDI02020053.1, read as the reverse complement.
TCACAGGGTCCCACTTTTACACTGTGGCCATGCAGCACCGCCACCTGCAATGCCCCAACTGCTGCTTGTCATCAAAGCCCTGCCCTCCATCTACTACCACAGTGGCTTTCATGGCTCCTTTGGACAAACATTTGTGCTGGCTTGGTTGAAGAGTTGTACAGTATCCCAGAAAAAAAAAAAAAAAAAAAATCATCTATCTGAACTTCAAAGATATGCTTGCAAGTTTTGCATGCACAAATAACACAGCAAAACATGTCTACCACTCAAAAGCCAAGGTCAGCCTAAGTTCATGGGCAAATACATGTGCCATTTTGATCTAGACCTATCACCAAAGCCTATGGCTAGTCCTGGGGCTTTGGAAAGAGTTTCTCTCAAAAAAACAAATCAAAAATAAAATGAAATAACATAAAAGCATATGTAGGCCATTATTACTTTAAAACCTCTGAAATCACCGCAGAGGTACCAAAGTACTTCAATGTAAAAGATTTAAACACATTTACATTTACAAACACATACATTTGGAGGTTAAAGGGCAGGGGAAGAAAGGCAGATATTCAACACCTGACTTCATCTTCTATAATGAATCCACTCCAGTGATTCTACCCTGCTTAATGGCACGTGTTTGTTACAAAACTTACAGATACATGCTGCTTATAATTCCTTTTATTAATAAAATAACAACACAGATATTCCTAAGCCATGGTTACAACCAGAGGTGAAACAGCATGATCAAGGATATGAGTATTGGCAAAATCAAACCATTTGGAAAGTGTTAAATAATGTAAAAGCCCTTCTATGGTACTTGCACACCAGAAGCATTATTGGAAAAATTCTCCCCCATCCAGAAAGCTGACTTGTGGTTCAAAAATAAATCATTGCAGAACATCTAAAAACAAAAGCAAATTTTGATTTCAGCATACATCACTGAGGGCAAAGCACTAAGACAGCAATTCTGGTGTAAGCTCTGACACTCTGTGTGAGGTTTTTATGCACCAAAGAATAGCAACTAAAGCTATTTTAAATATATACCTACAAAAGCTCAGTGACCTACTAAATGATGCTCACCTCAGCACTACTAAAATATATTTGATTAACAGAAATTATGACAGGAAAAATTACAACTCTCTTAATGATCTTAATAGCATATAAAGATTGTCACACAAAGCATAAATTATTTTTCTAGAACCTTGGAAAACAAGTCATTTAATCATTTATGCTTTCTTTTTCAGAAGCCACATATGATCCATATGATTTTAACTTCAATGTCTGCAGCACAGACTCCTTGTGCATGACTACAACTTTCCAGGTTTAGAAACCTAGAGAAAATGTGTTAAAAAAAATGTTGGTTCAGAGAAGAACAACATTTACTTCCACTGTCTCATCTCCCCTAGGTATCATACTGGAGACCAAGTTTCCAAACAGACTGATTTCTGAGGTAAACAGACATATTTGACATACATACATACACGGATGCACACAAAGAGCTAGTACTTACAGCTAAAGATGCCTGGAGGTGGATGCTCTGTTACAAGCAGACAGTTCTCTTCATCACTGTTATCCCCACAGTCATTCTGTTGGTTACAAATCAATGAACCAAGATACAAGCATTTACCACTGGCGCAGGTGAATTTGCACTCTGAAAGGCAAAAAAGAAACCAAACCAAAAATGTGTGAGGAAATTCATGCTTACCTTCTTCACCACTAGGGTGACTGATATTAAAGGTAATATCTTTCAAGCAGGCGCTAACATGGTGGCTGCGGCTCTGGCACTTAACACCAAAATACATAATATAGTATTTGTAACGTTGCACATGTAAATATATACATGACACATTCCAGATCACCGCAATCAATCCACTACTAAACCAGATCTGCCATTTGGGGAAATTCAACTTCTTAAAAAGAGACAGGTTTTTTGTTTCTAGTTGATGTTGATTACAGTTCAATGTTCATGTGGCACCTTGCATATCTGGAACAAGACAGCACTATGAATAAAAATAATATTCATCCCACATTAAAAAGTCTTGCACAACGTAAGCCGGCATCAGCTGTACGGCACAAGTATGGTTTGTAACCAGGAATATTTCTGTCCAGGCACAATTATTCCTTAACTACTTTCCCAAATCCAATTTGCCAGTCTCCCAACTAATTACAATCAAGCACTCACTGTCTGCACATTGAACTCCCACATGCCACTTCACCTTACAAAGTCAGTAAACTTCTAACATCTCTATGAGGTGTCTAAATGCTATACGCAGGCATGCTGTATTTTTGCTTTTTTCTTTTTCACTGCAAAAAAAAAAAAGTTTCCCCTAAATATGGTTCCATCGTGAGAACAATTCCTATAAGACCAAGTATACTTTATAGTAAGTATTCGAGATGCAATTAAGAAATGTTCACAAAAATGTACATGCAATTATAAAAAGCTTTCTCACTAGGCTTGTTCCAAAGTTAAATACATTACACATCTAGAACAGAGGCCATACCTAAACACATTATAATTTAATGATTACACTTCCAGCATGTAGACAAATTCTGGCAATTGTCATTCACAAGCGGAGATAAAGTCTACTACACTCACAAGTAGTGTATTAAAGTAGTGCCGTTCCCTGAACCTCGGGCTTCCCTAAGGCTGCAGTTTGGGTTGGTTGATTCTGCTTCAGAGAAATGATATGAAGAAAAGAGATAGCATTTCTTCATCTTCAACCATAGCAACAAGAGACTTTCCTTTAATCTTAACAGCACTTATACTTAGGCAGGACCTCTAATTCTAAAAAGCCCCTAAGCCAGTTACTGGGGCATGATAATTTACCTGTATGTATCTGATGTGTAACATATGTGCGGTAATAGTGAAGGAGAAATAAAACTGGGAACGGGCATGAAATAATTTGCTTTTCTTAGCAAATCTGCTCTGTAGGTAGAAGTGATCTGTGGCCTTTGAACACTTTTCATCAAGAGTATTAATGAAATCTTGGTACACATACCAGCAAGAATCTGCTGCTGCAAAAATAAATGCATCAACATGTGTAGCATAAAATGCTACTTAGGAATATAAATAAAAGCCATAAAATGTTATGCAAGAAAAACAAACATTTCCTGGGGGAAAAAAAATAACTCTACTTTTCTGTTCACTTGGTCAAACTTCACTTAAAAATCAGCGAGCATTTGCCTGAATAAGATCCTCAAGATCGATGTTTTTTCAGTATATTCAACTGTTCAAATTGTATAACAAAATACTGTACAAATAAAATCTTTTTCCCTGTTTCTTTGTCACCTTGTCCTTCTCTGATACAACAAAGAACTGAAGAAGCATTTAAGGGCTTACCTTTTCTGGTTTGAATACAGAGAATACAAAAATCATATGCAGAGTAAGCCTTTGAAATCCAAGAAACTAAGTAGGTCATTAACAGTTACTTTTGGAAAGCAAGAGTTAAAAGATTGGTCTCAATATTAACAATCTGATAATTACACCACCTCAGAACGCACTTCTGCAACTTCATGAAGAAACTGGAACAAAAAAGGAACAAAGCTGCCTTGGAAGATTAGAAAAGTTGGCTTGGAAGGGTTCAAATTTCCAGCAGTCTTAAATGAGGAATATAACACAAGATGAAATTAGAATGGTAAAGGACATACTGCTTCTCTTTGAAAGACAAATATCAAACACCATTATTGCCTGAAGTTAAAATATTTGGCATGTTACTTTGGCCACACTATTTCTTTCCTGTGTCGTTGTGATGAGTCCTAATGTAAAGCTTTCCACACTTCCCCCATGACTGAGTGCTCAAGCAAGATGTCATCTAAAAAGCAATTAAAGCCAAGAACTTTGGGTTCCTCTTGCCACCAGATTATGCTGTCTTCAGGCAAAAGACCAAATGAAGCATTAAATTTTTAATAGCTCTATTAAAGTCAAAGTTCTGAGTTTTGACCAACATTACCTTAAGAGGACTAACTAAAGGAAAAAATTAGTGCTTTAAGGGGTTGGGTTTTTTGGGCGGGATTTTGGCCTAGGTAACACAACACATCAGAATTTGGACTCAAAACCAGACTCAAACAAGTTGCCATGTAAAAAGTCATGACTACTTCCTCCTTCCTTCAGATACGTGAGCACTGCCATTGTCAAGGTGTATTAAAAAAGAGAGTTACTGGACGTCTCATTCCCTGTTGATATGCCTGCCTTGACTGGAAGATTGCTCACAATACCACAGGAATTCTATGTTGATTTTAAAATGGAACATGTTGTTAAAGTCATCCTCCCTTGTGATCTCCAGCGAAATCCATTTGCCAAGAAAGCAGTCAGCCTGTGCTGGGTTTGTCCGGGATGGAGTCTTCTAAACAGCTCCTATGGTGCTGTTTTGGCTTTGTGACCAAAATAGCGCTGATAATACACCAGTGTTTTGGCTATTGCTGAGCAGTGCCTGCACATCACTGAAGCTTCCTCTTTCTCTCACCCTTCTGCTCTGAGGGAGTAGACAGGAGGCGGGCAAGAGGCTGGGAGGGGACATGGCCAGGATGGCTAACCACAACTGACCACAGGGGTCTTCCATGCCATATAACATTATGCTCAGCAATAAAAGCCAGGGGGTTTGTCTTCCTGTTGCTTTGAGACTTGGCTGGTCGTAAGTCTATTTGTGGGAGGTGGTGATTCCCTTTGCATAACTGGGTTTCTTCCCCTCTTTTCTTCACTTACTAGAACTGTCTGCTGCTATTCTTCCTATTCTCTCTCCTGCCCTGCGAGGCTGGAAGGGGTCATGAGCAAGCAGCTGTGTGGGTGCATACCTGCTGGCTAGGATCAACCCACAACACATGCATGTGCAAAAGTAACTTCTAAATCTAAATAAATATCTAATGGAGGACAGAAAAGTGTAAAAATTGAGCCTGCATAATAACGTTCTGTTGAAGTCTGAAGGAAATACTCAAAGTAAAAATATATTGTAGGAATAGGACAAATTAACAGATTGTTCAATGAAGGTACAGATACTTCTGAACATGGAACACACTTAGCATCAGGTATTTGCAACTTGTAAACAAAAATGCAGTACCTTAAAGTGGTTTGCATAGTAAATGCATTTAAACAGTGTGTGCTTTTACTAAAACCAGAAGAGAACCCTTCCTTGTAAAGGTGAAGCTAAATGAGGTTGATGGTTGGTGGAGATAACAGAAAGCAAATATTGAGAGTATTGTCAAACTGAAAGTTAGTAAATAAACCTGCAGAGGTCTGTACCAAAATACTAGGAGTGACCTCAAAACATTTCTGACCAGGAAATTCAGACCAGTCGAGACCAGACCAATGTGCCTAATGACACACCAGAGAGCCCTTTTCAGTACAAAGTCTTGTACTTGGCCTGTCTAGACAAGAGGGGGAAAACCTCCCATTCTGAAAATAAGCCAGCACGATCCTTCTTTCATGAATAATATTTCAAAGCTAGGCAGTTTTCCCTTTCATTTTCAAGTGGCAATTAGTGAAACATCAGTAGGCTGGCCAGCAAGGCTCTGACTAGAGCTAAACCTGAAGCAAGATGACAGCTACTGAAGGTTGAAAAAACAGCCTTTCTTATAATTATGTCTTACTATGTTTAGAATTATGTCTTCAGCTTAATTTTAAAATTTCTCTTGATGATACACTGATTCTTCAACATAAAGTTTTAATAAACATACTTCCAGGTAGATCCAGACTACCTTGAAAAAAGTAAATACTAAGAATACGATCATAAATATTTCCTGGTTTTATAAACTGCATGCAAATAGTATAAATAAGTATATTGCTCACATGTTCAAGGTAGGTGCTTGTATGTATAAATTCTTTACATACAAATACCCATTAATATATGACTGTATCAAATAATTGAAGATTATGTTTCAGCTGCAACAGCAAAAGATGGATTTGCCTCATGATACAAAAAACCTTTTTTTGTTGTTGTGAAATACAGTATCTGCTGTATTGGGTAGGGTTATTTTACACTTTCTGTGCCTACCCAACAAGATAATTTTATCCTTGTATTCAACTTAATTCTTTTAGACTTCATTTACACTTGACTTCATCCATATGAACAGCATTCCCATTGTTTTGTCATCCCACTTACTGTAGGGCATTTTTAATTATAGCTAAGTGCTGTTTCTTGTAATGTAAGTCCAACCACAGGCCAAGAGAGAAAAAAAGCAATGAAATGTCATATTGAAAAAATATGGTGGTCTAGGCCACTGTTACGATGCATGTCACAGGTACTTATTGAGTCTGAGATGATTATCTGACCCAGGGGCAGACTTCTGTTCCATCCATTTGAATAAAAAGTAAAAAACTATATACACAGCCAGTGATCTCAAATGGCTGTAGCTAAACTGTAGTAACACAGCTCAAATGTGAAATCCTAAGCGATGCCTGGGACTTAGCTGGAGCATAAAAGCACTCTCCAAAGTCCATCCAACTGGAAGCAGCCCTGGCAGTACAGCCAGCAGAAAGTGATCAAAAACCCTACTGGTGTCATGTAATCAGAAGGTGAAAATCTCTTTACCTCTGGGTGTATCTAGATCTCTAGAATAAAGGCCTCATGTCTAATTTCTTGCATAAATAGTCCATTTGAAGTATGTTGCCATACTTCCTTCATACTCCTGTTCATATTGTACCCTGAAAGAAAATATGTTTAAAGGGCATCATCACCTGTTGCAAGAGTAAAAAGAGGCAGGAGTAGTAAATTGGGGAGAGTGGGAGGAAGCACACTTCGCTAGAGATTAAAGAAATATAAACCACAAATACCAGAGTCAGTACAATAAAACCCTGTTCAACCTCTGATAAACATCTGTCTGTGTATTATTTTTAATATTGTACATTGTAGCTGTATAATGGGAAGTAAATCATAAATAGAAAGCAAAGTGTACACAAGGAACATGTTTATTTGTGAAAAAGCTTGGTTAATGAGGAAGATGGCAGGCTGCCATGTGGTCTAATAAACCTCCATTGATAAGGGGAAGAGAGGCATAAATAGGCCCTTAAAAAACAAATAAAAAAAGGCTTCAATAAAGAATGTCAAACAGAATACCAGCAAAAATGAAAGCAGATCAGCTTATGCAGGATAAGAAGGAGAACTGTAAACCACAGGCAAAGGCCTGTCCTCACAGTCCACAGACTCACACAGGACGGGAGTCTTTTTCTCAGAGCCACACGGTGTGGAGACTAAGAGATCTTCTCTGCCCAGGGGAGAAACAGCCATAAAACTGGGCTGATTGAAAGAAGATTGGTACTGGTTCGAAACCAGTCTCATTTGCCAAGCTGCTACCCTCTTCCAGTCTCCTATGCTCGCTTGCTTATCCAGCAATTATCTTTTCATCTTCTTCAGGCACAGACTAAAGCTATGCCTTTTAACTAGTTAACTATTTATGCCACTAGCTAAAGGAAGCTTATTCTTACACACAGGTAGTGTGTGTATTACACAATATTCTTAAGCACAAGTAGTGAAATCTGCCATTCAGTTCACCAGTTAAGGGGGTTAGGACATTTCCCTAAGCTTATCTTAATTAACAGCCTGAACAAAATTACACTAGACATTCAGACCTTTATTTGGGCTTTGTCAGTGAGCGTAGTTTTTGTCTGTGACTCAACCGTGCCACAGTCTTGATTTTGACCCATCAGAGCCCACACAAAGAAATGCTCTGCAGTGCCACAGCAGACACATGCAGCTGCTAAGATGGCAGACAAGGAACACTTCACTCCAGCCCCTCAGAGGGAATGACCTACAAAGGATGGGCTTCCATGAGCCATTAGGCGGCCTTTCATTTTTCCCAGTTTAATGCAGTGGTAACATGGGATCTGCTATGGCATGCCAGACCCACCCATGGGCCATATCTTAGCCCCATCACCTCAAGCCAGGGTGACTGCCAAGTCATGCTATTGCAGACCCCTGTAGGAAGCCCCCACCACCCCCTGATATTTCTATATGCACTAGCAGAGCTTTCCTAATCAAGTATGTGAAGGCACACTGGTGACTCAGCTAATGACACTCTCATTTTCAGTTGTGGAATTACATGAGGAGACGATTAAAAATGCATTAAATATGTACCTTGTAATTTTTTGTCAAGCACAATGTCATTATGGGCAAGTGTGGATGAGAAGTAAAGGGTATGTGCAAATGAGATTTTCTAAATGTCTAGTTCTCCTTAATCAAAATTCAAAGAATTCCTGAATTATGGTAAATATTTTTAAATTACCTGAGTTGGTTTTCATCTTAAGAAATCTTTAATAATCACAAGAAGTATCACTTACAGGTTTGTAGAATGCTGCATATGTACAGGAATATAAAATAAAAAATCATGCTACTGTAGTAGTTTCTTGGCTCTTTTTTTCTTTTGAATATTGTTTGCATAGCAAATAGCTCAAGAGTACATCATTTTATTAGGTAACATCACAACTTCTGTATCCAGAAAAACGGATTCATGTCACTTCAGAGATCACAGAATCATAGAATCACAGAGTAGTTAGGGTTGGAAAGGACCTTAAGATCATCTAGTTCCAACCCCCTTGCCATGGGCAGGGACACCTCACACTAAACCATGCCACCTAAGGCTCTGTCCAACCTGGCCTTGAACACTGCCAGGGATGGAGCATTCACAGCTTTCCTGAGCAACCCATTCCAGTGACTCACCACCCTCACAGTAAAGAATTTCTTCCCTATATCCAGTCTAAACTTCCCCTGTTTAAGTTTGATCCTGTTACCCCTTGTCCTGTCACACAGTCCTTAATGAATAGTCCATCCCCAGCATCCCTATAGTCCCCCCTTCAGATACTGGAAGGCTGCTATGAGGTCTCCACGCAGATGCATTGCTAAGTTTTGGCTGCAGTCCTAAAAATGTGCTGCCTTTATGTTCTGTTATTAAATCAGGTCAGATTACTTTAGACTGTAACCTTGTAAGGTAGGAACTGTTTTGAGTAGTTCTATCAGGTACTGGAACCCCATTGTTATCTGACATCATGTAATGTTACTGAAGCAATGAGAACACACTAGAGAACTTGTCTTTCCATACAAGTAATATACAATGCAGGTAAGAGTATACCATGTTTCAGGAGGCTGCTCAGAAGATGTTAAATCAATGCTGATGACAGTATTTTATCTACATATCTTCCTGTGCAAAAAATCCAAGAGAAATTAATTTGTTTACTATGTGTTAAGATGCAGGACAGTTACGGTGCTTACGCTGTAACATGAATTCCAGACCTTAATGGACAAGAGAATTTTCCTTTCATTTCTCAATGGCATTTGAATTGTGCAATGTACAGTAATGTGAGTAATGACAAGTTTTTTACCATCTCTAATATGTTCTCCAATCCACGTCTGCAGAATTTTGCATGTTCCTGTAGTAAATGCCTTGTCACTGTTAGATTTTGTATTTTAAAAGCAATTTTCTTTTAAGTCCAATTATCTTAAATGTATCAGGTCAGGGTGACTCAGTGCTCAGAGCACAAAAAATATAAGCAAAATAATACACAGAGTACAGCCAAACAAATGGCTTTCAGTGGCTCACATCATAAAGTACAATGTCTTTTATAAACTTGAACTGTCTATATCAATTGTTATTTAATTCCTCAGCCCTTATTCAGCTCTATCTAAAAAAAGAACCACACATTTTATTCACCTTAGTACCTTTCCCAGAAGGCTGGGGTTTTACAGCTCAAGGTTTTTAAAATTAAAAGAAAAATTTTTCCTATTACAAAATTCCTTTTTTCTACCCTTTGCCTTCTCCTCCAGTCAATTTCCATGAACATTCCCTCCCAAATATGCATCGCATTACAAATGGATACAGACTCTCATCTATGTGCTTTTCCATAGAGAACTAGTAGTCATTTGGCTTGTCTAACATTTTCCTCTATAAAAGCCTTGGAGGACCCCTCCCATGTTCACTCATGCAGCAGGTCTGTGATGCTGAGCAGGAAGAACACCCCTGGGCTACAGAAATGTCTTTCTTTTGTCCCAGGAAATTCTCTTCTGCTTTTATGGAAATAAAAACTGTTAAAAAAATGCAGTTATCTTTCCATTGTCCCCGTCAGGAGAGTGTCTGGCAATACTCCAAAGTAACTAAAAGGTGCAGACACTGTGAGGCTTCAGCAGTACTACTGCCAGTGCAACAGCCCAAACCATACTGGGACAGCGGGGGAAGAGGCTGATTAACTGTGGCAGGGAAAGGAGGTGAGCTCTGCTTTCCACAATTTCACACAAGGTTTTCATTTCACTTCCAGGTATCTGTGCTACCAAGTACAGCCACTACTACAACCATCAGATGCACCTCTTTTGTCCATGAGTTCTCCCAACATTCAGTGCACAGGACAGACAGAGAGGGAAGAAATGTGAATGCACAGCAAAATCAGTATTTTATGGGTTGAGAGTGCCTCATTTAGCAACCTAAGCAGAACATTTTCAATAAAGATTCTTTCACACTACAATGATGCAATTTTGTTTAAGCATCAGCAACATATTTGACTGTATAGCAGCTATTTAATAAAGATTATTTCATAATTTCCGTGGCCAAAGTGCTTACAAAGTAGACTATGCATAAAACACTGACACAGGCATCCTGAAGAAATCTCTACCGTATGAACCTTTCTGTTGTTGAAATGGCATAATTTAAAAAGCAGCAGTGCATTTAGGACAGTGCACTTCTGGTTGTGAGCATGATCATACAATAAACACGATGCTGGATGGTGCTGAGTCTATCCATGCACCATCCAGTATCTGAGGAAACTTTACAGCGCAAAAAAACAAAGCAAACAGCTTTCCTCCCCTGAACAGCATTTGACTTTGCAAATACACTGCGTTTTTCAGAGAAAGAGTGCCTACACAGCATGTGAGAACCAATGTAAATGAGCTGGAGTGCTGCATCCCCAAAACCAAATGCTCTGGGCTGGCACTGCTGTCCCTCAGAGGGGCACAGCCTTCCCCTGTCACTGGCTGCAATTTCCATTCATGTGCAGCTGCTCCTCTGGAAACAGAAACTAAGGAGGTCTTCAGCAGGTCCATTTGAATCAGGCAGTGCCCCTAAAATGAGTACCACCTCGCAGACTAAGCATTTGGATTGTGAGGAAGAGAGTGGAGCAGGATGCCAAGGGAAGAAAGATGGTGCCAGGCTGCCCAGGGCTTATCTTTAGACTTGACATCTGCACATCTGGCTTGGGTGGAGCCACACAGCCTAGCACCCTGCTGGCACAGCTGGCTATGAGATGTTAACCATGCTTGCCTCTTCCAAAACAGAGGTTTTTCAAAAGGAGCATGGTTTAGTTTCCACCGGAGGCCTGGTGCCTGCTGTACTAACACACCTGAGGAATGCCCCCCTGCTGCGCACATGTACATGCCTGACCTGGGCTGGAGGGACCACTGATGGATGAAACTGACACTACTGACAGAACACACATTGCATTTAAGAGCCAAGCAGCATTTGATCTCCAAACCACACCCTCAAATCCTGACACATTACCTCAAGCCTATGGCTCTTCTGGACATTATTTCTGTCTGTGGTTTATCTTAATACGCTGGACTGGAAAATACTGTGGTTGACATGCAGATCAGTCATGCCAGTCTTGAGACTCCAATATCTTGTCGGGGAGGCAGGGCAAGCGGCTGACAGCGAGAACCATTTCAGCCATCTAATTTTAATCTGCCACTGTATATCTGCCAGAAGAACCACAGTATTTTTTGGGCAGCGACAAGAGATGGGGCTAGGACAAATCTCCGGTTACAGCTCAAGTTATCAGTGTATCAATGACAAGTTAAAGCGTGTTAAAAATTAGAGAAGTGACGGGCTGAACACAGAGAACCACCCAAACCCATGCTAGCCATGAAAGAGAATAAACAGCCAGCACATCTGAAATTCAAGAGCAGCTAATTGCATTTTAACTGTGGGCGAGATAGTTTGTCATATTGTACCAGCTCATTATTACTAATCTGTTCAAAGACAGTGATAATTTTCTGTGATTTTACAAGCCAACATCATTAAATTGAGGTCAGTTTCATAGTGTTGGTCTCACCTCTGAAGACTTCAAGTAGTAAAGTGAAAGAGCCAGCTAATGCAGCCAATTTTCAAGCAAAAACAAAAGAACAAAATATTTTTAGAACTTCCTCTTGTTCCATCACATCCCTCCAGTTTATGGTCCTTCAGCTTAAAGAATTCTGTTGAAACACTAAGAAACACCAGCTAAACAGATTAATTTTCACTGTCATTAGGAGGTATGCCTTTAAAACATAACATGTTACTATTGAACATTTTACTAACATGCAAAAAATACTTCTCCAGAGAGGTGATTGTTCCAAAATCCAGTTTGCAGAGTAAAAATATTTTATAATTTGCAAGCATTATGTTCACATAGATGAATATAAAAAGAATGATCACACATCCTCAAGGAAGCAAAAGGAAGCTCAACAGGTACCAAGAACAAGTAAGATTAAGAGTCAGGCTTGTTCATCCTCCAGAAGAGAAGGCTCCAGCCAGACCTTATAGCAGCCTTCCAGTACCTAAAAGAGCCTGCAAGAAAGCTGGAGAGGGACTTTTTAAAAGGGTCTTTAGGGACAGGACAAGGGGCAATGGCTTTAAACTGACAGAGGGGAGATTTACATTAGATATTAGGAAAAAATTCTTCAATGAGGGCAGTGAGGCACTGGCGCAGGTTGCCCAGAGAAGCTGTGGCTGCCCCATCCCTGGCAGTGCTCAAGGCCAGGTCGGATGGGGCTTTGAGCAACCTGGTCTAGTGGCAGGGGGGTTAGAATTAGATGCTCTTTAAGGCCCCTTCCAACCCAAACCATTCTACAATTCTGTGATGAAGTGTAATCTAGCACACAAATATTTAGGGATCAAATCCAACTACAGCAATGTAACATAAGGTTCCCTTATATTTTCTTAACCCAATTACACTACCAGCTATTTACTGATACATAATGAAAGCTACAATTAAATGAACACTGTGAACATATTAGCATATTCTGGTAAGTCTGTGCATCACACCTGTTGTTCATAAAATCTGAGCTGAGATACGGCTTCCAGTGTGAAAACACCATCTATTCTTCGCAATATTAAACAAATAGCTTTCACTTAAAGTACTTCAGCAACACTCACACAAACCCTTTGTATTTTGTGTTACAGTACATTAGAAACAAATTGGCTAGAAAACTTATAATTAATAAAGTGGGGAAATAATACTGAAAAATGCCTTTTTACACTTCATGCAGTAACTCTGAGTTGACAGAAAATGATTTCATGGGCTGTACTACCTAAGAGACAGAAGACAGAAGCAGCGACAGCAGGAAAATACACCCTGATAAAAGGTCGTTCAAAAGGGCAGGAAGTCCCTTTCGTAACAGATTAGGTTTATATTAAATGTAAGAAACACTTCCTTAAAAGACCTATGTGTAATGGTTTTTGAGGAGGTTACTTGTTTTACACAATAATCACATACTCTAATATTTCCTGGAACACAGTATGTAGTCACAGAAGGCTTCAAAATGGAATTAACCAGTTAAAAGAGATGAGCATGTTCATATGTAAATATAAAGAGATATGCATGAATAACAGTAATACTTGCAGTCTTCAGAATATACTGCAGTTACTAAATGCGCAGCTTAAACAGTAGCACATTTGCAAGAGAATACCGTTTGGTCTAAACATGTTTTTTAGATTTCCAAACATGACCTCACGCAATCAGTTTTCTGTCAAAGCTTAAAATATGGAATGAAAAAATCTTATCCTGCAACCACACATTAAGCATACCATTAATACAAGAAAAACTACATTGTCTTGTGACTAAAACATCAACATTCATGTGATATGACACAGCAAAGTATCTGCTTACTGTTCCTGAAAGGCAAAGTTATGGCAGAGCTGCTGTTCTCAGCCTAGATGAATGCAGTTTTGTTCTGTTCCTCAGCATTATTTCTCAGGACACTAAATTATCACTTTTTTATTTCCGTTGTGATTTCTAGGGAGTACAGTTGTAGGATGCTGTTCTTTACAACATCTGAATTACTAAGTTAAGGCAAGGATTTAAAATGTTGCATATTAGAGAGACACTCATAAAGGAATAATCAAAGAAAAGAATTAATTCTATTTCTGATTTCCAAACAGCGCATTAGGGTCCTTCAGGGATTCATCAGCCTGCAGCTTTTTGAAAGTGCAATGACATTGGACAAAATTTAGGTGCAAACAAATTTCTCTTTGATGACATCAAAAATGGGAAGAATTCACATACTTAAGACTGTCTACAAAACCAACGTTAAAATTATAAGCACCAAAGAAATGGGCAATGGATACAGGAAGCTTTCTAATAATACATTGATGTTCAGTGGATCTGTCTCATTTTTGACATTTTGGGAGCTAATCACATGTATTTTAATGATAACTCTGCTTCACTTAATTCAACTCCTAAACATGCATTTTTAAATATCTTGCTCACTCTTTGACGCAAAAGGTGATCTATATAGACTAAGACTGTGGAGAGATATTATGTGTGCATATATATATAGATATAGGAAGATATAAAAGGAACATTAAAAAGAGAGAGGAATGTTTTGCCCCTTATTTTTTTTAAACATTAAGTATTTATTTCTGTCTCTCTTACTCTGTGGACAGAAAAAGTAACGATATATTACAAGTACCTGCATAGTGAAAACTAAACAACTGAGATGAGAGAGGACTACTTCTTAAATCACTTTAAAACTCTCTAGATCAGATCTTCAACTTTAATGGGGCTTCACATATTTATTTCACTTAAAACTTATTTATATCAAATCCCTAGCAATCAGCAGCCTACTTCTTGCTCTTTGCATAAAGATTTCTGCAAGTGCCTTCTAAGTTTTCTTCTCTTTCAAGCCATATATCAACAGCAAAACCAGGAAAGCATAACCTAATTAATAAAGGAATCATAACAGTGTTGTTTTCTTTAGAAAATATACGTAAATACCTCACAAAGAAATAAAATCAATGAACAAAAAATCCTATCTTTCCATAGTCTTTCCTGACAAAGTTCACCTTTGATTCATACCACTATAAACAGAGACATATAGTGCCACATGAATATATCCAACAGCAAACTCAAAGCATAGGCATTTTAGGCCAAGGTCTGAAGCAAAGTCTGGCCTAAGATGTAGAGTCCTGACCCTGAGATTCCCTCACAAAGTACTCAACCTGTGAATTAATTCACACTCAAATACAAGGACAACATAGAGTTCAAAATCTTGATACAGAACCATCAAAAAAGCATTGGCTTGTATCATATGGAAATTCCCCGGTGGTCAACAGGAAACAATTTTTTTATTTTATGCAGAGTATCACCTGACTTTGATTCCATGTGTCAACAACATTATATATGATGTGCTTTAGGCAATTCAGGGCATAAAAGTACATTCCAAGCACACATGGAATACTCCTGCCAGACTGTACAATTTTCCAGCTTCTGTTCTAATACTTGATGTCTGCATATAAAATCAGAGGCCAAACAAGAAGGCTGACCTCAATTATATTCATATAAGGTTCAGGAGAAAAGAGATTTGCTGGCTACACTGGTTGCTGTAAGAGGGAACAGCCTGCAATACTGCCCTATCACACTTGCAAAGCATGCAAAGCTGAAATCTTGTGAAGTACTGATACATTCCCAACACGTAGCAGTCTGAAGGGAATGCATAAGATCCAAGGAGAAAAACTACTATGCTGTCTTAAGTAATACCTCCAGAAAATTTTCTTACTGAAAAGTCACAGGTTTTCTAAGATCTTGAAACAAAAATATTACAATTATTTTCTTAGCTGCAGTTTTCCCCCAGTATACATGATGCTGGGAAGGCTATTTATTTGGCTCTTCTCAGCATATCTAGAGCTGGGATAATTAATAATAACAATTATAATACTAGCAGTAGTAGTAATAATGCCACTACTGCTGCTGTGAAGTGATCCACGTATTTAAAGTTTGTGACGACAGTAAGAAGGAAGGTACTAGCAAAGTGAGTAACATTACCATGTGTCTTAGAGTTGAGGAGAATCTCTACTGATTAATAATTGTAATAATTTTCTAGTTCCACTAGATTTTTTAACTCTCATCAACTATTAATTCACTTCTGTTGTCTGTACAGATTTGCTCAATGGAAACTGGTGAGTGTTTCAACTGTGCCACCCAGACAGCTATCAGATGAGACACAATGCTTGTGCTCACTTCCCTTCAGTCCAAACACTTGTCCCTATCAAAGAAAAAGTAAAACTAAACACTTCCACGTCACTAAAACTAAACATTTCCACATTCTCATCTTGAATGAAAAGTCAGCTTTTTTTTTTTTTTTTTGCTTAGATGTGGTTTCAAGCGTCTCTTTTCAACCATCTATAAAGAACAATAATGTAAGTATACAACTAGCACTGCTGCACTGGCTAGTGGAGTTTACCTTGTTTATCTTTCATTTCCTGAGGCAGATACAGCACCTCAGGAAGAAAACCTGAGCAATATTGTCTTAGAAGACTAATCCATATTCATCCTATATCTTTCACTTCATTCAGGATCTAATCTCTGTACTCCATAAAGTCAGTAATAAAGATAATGTTCACGGTAAGACTGCAAAGATCTGAATTTCAATGAGGAAGGAAGAATGATTATAATTTTTTTGCATCAATATACATGGATGCCTTTGTCCCCAACTATGCTGTCTTCCCCAACTATTTCAAATTAAAATAGTCAGATAAATTAAAATGTGTTATCTCTGCATGACGGAAAATAATACTAGCAGGTTATGTGAGGCACCATAAGTATAGAAACCTGCCATGAGATCTGTGTAAAATATTGTGTGTCACAGCCTGTGTCAGTTGTCCATGACCCTGTCACCCCTTCACCCTGGGGGCCACGAAATTGGGCCCGAGACAGCCATGATTTCATGATGACTCTGGGATAGTTCTGAATGAAACTAAAGCAGAATAATTGTTCTGTTAAATTGCTAATTGATGAGAAAGGTGTGAAGGTTTGAAAGAACTGCCGTGAGACTTCTGCTACAGCCATCATGATGAATATGCCAAGGCCCTGGCATCCTGAGAACGGTTTTGAAAAGGAGTAACAACAAAAGCACAATTAGCAGGCAGTTGAATCTAGCTACAGATTACCTTTGGTTTATCATTCTATTTCCCAGTACGTCAGGAAAGGATAATTTTAAGAGGACCTACAAGTGAAGAGAGACTAGTAACTCTTGGCTTAAATCGCTATTAAAACTTGAACAGCCATTTTATCTTATTGCCAGTTCAGGCACTAGTTCCAATAGGTTGAGGGCTCAAATTCACTTTTGTTAAACATTGTGTCTTCAGTCATTAACACAGTCATGATAGCAAGTCTCACAACAGCCCACCTACAGTAAGAATAGTAATAAGACTTTCAATGGAATGTAGGACCACACCTCAAATCAGGGATCATGTGCTTCTGTGACTGCCAACTGATGCTCTCCATTCTCCAAGTGAGTAAACAGCACCCAGTGCTGATGGAGCCCCCTCTGCAGTAACAATCATAAATTGTGCAGATGTATTTGTAGCACATGACAGATTCAGGTGCCTCTCCCAGTTCCCCTATTCCAGAAAAATGAACAGGATAATTAAGCATGTCTGGGATTTACTGAGCTGGCAGATTTCGTACTGAAGGAGAACACCTTGTGCAGTAAGAAAAGTCCCGATGCATGCAACATTACCTGCAGGGGCAAAAGGAGACAGCCTATTTGCGTGTCAGCTTCCCCTCCATCTTACATCCAGTGATTTTCCCACTTTCTCTCACCAGGCAGAAAATACCCTTATGGTACACAAGTTTTTAGACTAAACTAATATTGATAAGGTCATAATTCTGCTGGCAATACCAGTCAGCATCTGAAAATGAGCTTCATGTATGTGTTTTACCTTCATTTTTACCACAGACAGCCAACAGACACAGGTCTAGGATTAAAATGAATTCAAGCTTAAAAACATATACAACTATCTTTTAAGGAATTGGACACACAAAAATTCTTAGCAAACATAATGGAAAGAGAAAAGTCAGAAGATTTTGTGCCTGTGCGATTGAATTACCACTGCTGTTTTTTGGATGCCATGATAGAAATAATGCATATTATACAAATGTCATACAGCAACTGGCTCCATGGCACTCAGCATGAAAAACGAACAGCGTAACAATCAATGAAAGACCTATCATTGATATTAGAAACATTATTTGACAATGTAATACATCATTCGATGGAAAATTACACTGAAACAGAAACTTTATGTTTCTTAGAAGTTTGTAGAAGTTCTCAGCCATTCTGCACTTTGCACCTTAGACATATTTTCCTTATAATTGATATCCCCAGGTTTTTCATAGGTATTTCTTTCCTCATTAATTGTGAGATTTACCATAGGTAAAACTTAAAACTGTTGTTTCAGAAAATTTTCCAAGCTAAAAGAAAAAAGTTGCTGCAGGAACAAAATAGAAAACAAACCCTATTTAGTATTAAAACTCTTCTTAGGAGAAGCTGTAGTTTTATGGAGCAGTAGTGGGAGAATTATAAAAGCAAAATGGGCCTAAGTAGTTGAAAAAAACCAAACAAACCCAAAACAAGTAACAAAAAACCAACCCAACCAGCCTCACATGATGGCTCTCACAAATCCTCAATGTATTCCTTATAAAAATAGAATAAATGAGAGAGTAACACACAATGTTAAAGCCCAGGAAATCCAGGATTTCAAAACCCCTAACCCACTTCTGCTCCTAACTGGTTATAACACATTTTATGCCATATTTCTATTCATCACTTTGCACACATCTGAATCACAAATACCTTGCTACCACACAAGGGAAACTGTTAAATGGCATAAGCAGAGCCTCTTTAGACAGTCTGATGACAGAAAGTTTCTAATTAAAGCTAACTAGTATGAATCTTGATTTTGTAATAATGTTCTTTATACATGATCAGCTCTCCTATAGGAAGAAACACAGTGATCTTAAAAAAAAAAAAAAACCAACAAACAAAACATTAGAACAGGTTGCCCAGAGAAGTGGTGGCTGCCCCATCCCTGGCAGTGTTCAAGGCCAGGCTGGATGGGGCTTTGAGCAACCTGGTCTAGGAGAAGGTGTCCCTGCCCATGGCAGGGTGGTTGGAACTGGATGATCTTTAAGGTCCCCTACAACACAAACCATCCTGTGATTCTGTGAAAACAAACTTGCTCTTCTTCATGCATTGTAACTTAAAACATACACATCAGTCCATACACTGGTAGAAAGGATCTTACAACCACCACTTACTCCTTTGAATAACTCTTCCACATAAATCACTACAGACAGCTCGGTTAAGTCTTGGCAGACTGTTGGAGCTAGCAGAAGCCAGTTCCTTTGACAGTTAGCTGGATCAAGAGGAACACTGAAGTTTTCAGCAAAGCCTCCTGTTTGACCACTGCTCTCTTCTCCATGGGAAGGAGGCAGAAAGCCATACAGCCAGATTCTCAAGCTACCAGCTGTATCACAACATATGGCGAATCTTATCCAAAGGCTTTTCTCTTTCAGATCAGGCATCAAAAATAGGTGAGAAAGGTATCAGATACACAGGGTAGCTATGAGGAGATTTCTCATCTGTGCGTTGAATCCATGTGTCCAGTGCCGCTGGTCCCAAAAAGGTTCCCATAGTAAAGTTGCTATTGGAGCATCAGTAAAGCTCTGAGAGGAGTGAGGGATCAGGAGGAAGGAGGTACATTCAAACTGACAGAAACCTGCAAATGCTACAAAGAAGCGACTTAACCCACTGCAGGAAAATTCCCCTCACTAAGATGCAAAGCTGTAGGGCATGCCCCTGAAATCAAGGTGATCTGACTGAGGAGCGTGACACCAAGCTTTAAAAAGTTTGAATCACATATGACAGGCCACAAAATAAATATTTTGGCCACCAATAAGGTCTGTAGTGAAGTCTCAGGGGATGGGAACAAGATAAACTGAAAAGCAAATCACAGGCTCAACTGCTTCATCAGGTTTTTAGTACAACTTGATTTGAGCTTAGGTAGAAGAGTCAGCCCTTTTGGCTATACCCAGAGTGAGAAAAAGTGAAGGGAGAATGGCTGAAATTAACTTTAACTCAAGCAGTTCAAATTAAGGTATGTGTCCTGAATGGCAAAGGCTGAAATTACAAAGTTGTGGTTTACTGTAGACATGGCAGTTTAATCAAGACAAGCTTTGTAAAGAGACAAGTTATCTTTTAACTGATCAACAGATACTAGTGGAAAAAACAGGCAACGTTTGGAGAATGCAGACCTGTCATTTGGGATCTTTTTCAAAGACTTGAAGAAGGAGTTGTAACACACTCATCTTGTCTATTTTCTTCAACTAAATCAGATGGCCTAATAAAAGAAACTACCACCCACTATAAATTCTACCTTGTAGGAATTACTAATACAGGGATGTATAACTCAATATATTTCACAACAAACAGAACACCTCTTCTCAGTAATATGAGATCATCAGAGATGCAATGTCTTCCAATGTCAGCATAAGTCATTACGGGGAAACTGAATCTCCAAATATCAAACAATAAAGTCCAGCAAAATAAATTTAAGGATAAATACTACATTTGGCACACTATGAAGCCACACACCTGCTAATATCAATATCTGAGCTCTAAATCATACTTAATTTACACATCATCACCCCTACAGCTGTAGGTCAGGAGCAGATATAGAGCCGCTAAGAAAGTTATCGTTCAAAATTACAGCTACATTGCCACAGGAAGTAAAATCCAGAGTCACCTTTTTTCTCAGGGAAATCATCCTGAGACAAAGCAACTAATTGTTATTACTACTGAGAACAGAAAAACAAAGCTATGTCATATCTTAAGCCTGATAATCGTCATAGCTTTTCCTATGAGCTTTAGTTTAGTCTTTGTTCCTTCAAATTTATTCTTTTTTAATATCTTATTCTAATATAAAACTACTTGCTATTTAAGGATGCAGTTTCAAACAAACTCTGACAGCTAAACTTAACTAATTATTACCTGTCCAGAATATAGAAATCTAATGACAGATGTTATAACCCCCGTAACTTCTTGTGGAGTCTACTTCTGTTGTAAAACCTGACAGAAGAAGAAAACCAAACAGTATTGCTTTCAACAAAGCTGCAGAACAAACTGAAAGTAGCAGAGACAGGAGAGGAAAGGAGAGAGTTATTACCTCACTTCACACTAAACAATTTAGTCATTCGTAATCAACAAACATAACAGTGGCAGGTAAGAATATCAACACTGCATTAAAACACCTGCAGTGGTGAGAAAATACATATATTTGTATTCACAGTAGACCAGAGCAGTAATGTATCTTCCCCTTACACTAAAGGCACATCTGATTTTTTTTAACATGATAAGACTTGAAATACTCCTTTCTACATTAACTGGACATATTATTCAATTCTGTCTCTTCCGGTAGATGCGTTTAGCAAAACTAAGTGCTCTTAACAACTCATCAAGTGTTATTAAAATGGGATCTCTTGGACCATTTATATAAAGACTACCTTGTTCTTTATTTAACTTCTGATTTCCAAACAATCTTGAAAGACTCAAACACCATAAAAGCAAGTCTGCTGCAGCAAGGTACACAAATAGTCCACAGATTTTTTTTTTCTCGCAGTTTAAGTTGCACTTTTTAAACCTCATAACAGTCAAAAGATATTGACAATACTGTACAATGTTAATCAATAAAAGAATTTTTAAGGTTATCATTTTGGAATGCATGATTTCTACTTTTATGTCTCACAGATTACTCCTCCACTCAATTTAACAGTTCATAATTATTACAGAGATAAAAAGAACATGCGAGGTTAACAGCTATGGCTATTAGCTGTAACCTAGCCAGTGTTCCACTGTATAACTGATCTATTTTCTTCAAGAATAAAATTCAGAAAAAGAGAATTACTACTGGTGTCTGTATAAAAAAGTATAGAAAGCCTGGGGGTAAATGCGTGGGATAATAGCAAAGGCAAGAAGAAGGAAAATGGGAGCACACAGAG
The DNA here is from genome assembly GCA_009867235.2 of Psittacus erithacus. Lineage (NCBI taxonomy): Eukaryota > Metazoa > Chordata > Aves > Psittaciformes > Psittacidae > Psittacus > Psittacus erithacus. Next base: position 50,501 of record WYDI02020053.1, on the reverse strand, counting down.
TTTATTTATAAATATCTGGGAACTTATTTTTTGGCACCATGTAATGTCTACACAGTCTCACATTGATCTGACTTCTAGACAGCGGCCCTATATTTAAAAGCAGAAAAACTAAGAATCAGCACACTAGACTTATGATACTCTTCTGAAAAATGAGTCTAGCTCTTTCCCAGTTGAAACTGTTTCAAGACTGTCAATTTAAGGATAAGATACCCAGAGTTTGCTCCCTGTACAAGTATTTAAAGGTTTTTCTAACCCAGGGTTGACAGAACTTGGTGTGATTGTAATGACAGCTATCACTGCTAAAGAGAAGCATGTTAACTCCTTTATGCACTGCTAATTTTATCTCCATTTTTACCTTCTGGAACCATCACAAGTTAGGCTTTGGCAACTCTTCGGTGCTCCCATGAACACTCTTTCCAGGTGGCAGGCTCAAGCATGCATTTCTTTTAGGGTAAAATTCTGCAAGTCCACCTCAGTTTTAGGTACTGTCCATAGGTCTCATTTCTCTTTCCTCACTTCTCTCATTCACATGTCCAGCACCCCACTGCCTCTTCATTAGGTCACAGGTACCAAACAGATAGAAAAAAGCAACTTCACCTTCTCTAGTCTTCTATTAGCAAGTACTGGCTACTTTGGTGGCAACAAAGCCGTCTTGTGAGCTGAACCATGGTGCCACCAACGGGGACAATTGGGTGTCCATGACTGGTTTTAGCGCTCTTTTCCTTAGGTAGCAGAAGATGGCCCTTAGCAAACTGCAGAATCATGAACGTTTATTTAAAGATTTCCTGGAGGTGAAGGGCTTATATACCTGAATACTTGTGGGGTTTGGTGTCTTGTTTGTTTGCTTTCCCAACAGGCCACTAGTTGTAGCATGAAATATAATCTTTCCACAAAACCTGAATTTCTACCTTCTTAGAATGCAAGCTGCATAAAGGACAGACCTTTCTGAGGCTTTTTGAAATGTGCCTTAAGACAACACATAAGTCTGATCCATGTGTATAAAGCCACAAAGCAATGAGCCTGCCTACATTACGTTAATGAATATCATATTTTGCATTTAAAGATCCTTGAAAATGAATCAGGAAACTAACAAGGGCAGCTTTATTTGTATTCATCTCACTAAATTTTGTTCCCATAAATTTCACTAATCCTACTCTCTAGCTGGCAATTCAATCATAGATTTTATTTTTTTTTTTTAAGCCCTTAAGTAATATTCCATATCCTTCAAGCACTCTTGTATCCCAGCACCTCCTTCTTCCCAATGCACAATTAATGCTTGTGAATCAGAAGGGTTGTTTGTGTCACATATTTTAAGGGCAGCTGTAATTCTTCTTCAGAGAAATTCTTTCCAGCACTGCTGGCATAAAGCAAGCCTACAGTTTCCACAAGAAATCCTACTAACTTATGTTCTTCTCCTCATAGCAGCAGCAAGTAGAAACAATAAAGATACAACAGAGGAACTGTGAGAAAATAGTGCAGTAGGTATGCTGCTAACTCAGAGATAAAAATAAAGATGCTAGTGCTTGTGGTTATAATCTCACCCTTCATACTGGGTTGATATTCAGAGGCTGTAGCTTTAGTTCTCAGGTCTGCCAAGCTTTCTAGCTCACTCCATGTAAATATTTCATCTGTGCCTTAGTTGTCTATCTGTAAATGCAGAACAGCAGTACATTTTCTTTCTGCTTCTATCTTGCCTTTTTCAGATGTTGAGATTTTAAAAGGGGCTGACATTGACTGCTTTGGCACAGCAGGGTCCTCATTTCAGCTGAAGGTTCTCTAGTGCCACACGGATCACTACAAGCAGGAGTCATATGCCTGAGAGAATGTTAACTTGTTCTCATCAAAACTAGAATAATATGGTTTTAAAACAGTAGCATACTTGAGAGACTGTACAAAAGCCACTAAGTCAATGTTTTGTCACTTCTTCCATGTATACTTTAGAGAAGGCACTCAATAAAAACATCTTCGAGAATCATACTTGTTGCCTTTATTGTTGGAGTTTACCCCTATTCCTGTTATTACACATGAACTCTCCAACAATTTCTATAAATAGCACTGGTTTGGGCACAAAGTTACGATCTCTACAGGAAAATAATATAGCTTTAGTTCACAGTTGCCACCTACCTCCTGAGTTAATAACAGTGAAGTTTTTCTGAACTTACTCTAGCACTGTTGTGGCAGGTCTCTTCAGATTCTCGCTCTAAGCAACTGGAAGCAGATATTATCTTGAAAGTATTTCTTTTGAGATAAACAAATCAAGTATAATAAGGCTCAGAAAGGGGAAAGATGGAGACTCATGCAGAAAATCCAATTTTTTCATTTGAATCAAGGACCGACTGAGTACACAGCCCGGCTGCGAATCCATCTTCAGACAGTATAAATTACTGGTTTGTATAGTCTAAGCCTCCAGGATAAACAGACCACTCTTGAACACTTCATATGCAAGCAAGTCTTCCAGGCTTTTCCAAAGCCAGTACCTTGTCCTTGGTCCTTCTCCCACCACTTCCCCATATATATACCTGCAGCACATAGGCATGCAGTGCTATCAGCACTCAAATGGCACTGAATGAAGCTACTTTGCCCACTAACAACACAAACAAACTTATCCTCAGAGGCATGGACTGAAGATGCTGCTTACATACTGGCTGTAGGATAGGACTTTTTTTGTGTGTTTCCATCATGAAAAACCCTCATTAACTCCACACTCTTCAAACAAAGCTTCCTCTATTCTTGCCCTTAAATCAGAAGGGAGTGACTTTCTAGTGAAGAAAGCAAGCTGAGGACATAAAGAGCCTACAATAGGACAGAAAATTTAAGAACTAAAATCAAAATCCACTACTTACGAAAAACACACTGCTCAATCTGTTCTCTGTGATCAGATTGTCAATCCCGGCACAAGAGAGTGTGGAAAAGGACCTGTGGTTGTGAAGAGCAGGAAGAGTGCTCTGCTTGCCACCCGCACACAGTAACATCCACTTAAACCCCTGGGAAACCCATCTGGGTGGTTTCCAAAGAAAGCTTAGGGATTCAGCTGTCTAAACTACTGGGTACATTTTACAGTGAAATTATAGTAGGGTGATAGGAAAGGACTCAAATATGAGAGTGGAATTTTGTTTTGATATCAAACCCTAAGTTCCTGGCCTCCAAGTACTGTCAAAGCCCAACTGCCCAAAGCCCCTTGGTTCAGAAACCAGGAGTTTCTCAGCCCCACAGGAGCACAGCTTTGGAAAAGGTGGATGTCAGAAAGCAGCTATTACAGACATATCAGAGTATTGTGTCATATTCCCTTCCAGGGAAAAGAGTATCTCTGGGTGTTGGTAAAAGGCTGGCAGGGTTTGAAGGCTACATGCTATCAACAAGTAATGATCCTTCTAGAAAGTGAACATTTTGCTTATTCACCATTGCCGAGGGCTGAAAGAAATTAAAGAGGGTGGGAGTGTCCCTCTAGAAAAGGCTTGGAGCAGGAGTTGGGCAGTCTGCAGATAAAACCTGGGAGAGGAGCAGCATGGGGCGCAAGCTTGGGTGCTCCATGACAAAATGCTTCTGTGAGGAAAGCCAAGCCCCGAGATGCGAGATGTACCTGATACACCTGCCAGAATGTACGCATTCATAGAAAGGCTCAGGGAAAGGATTGTGTCCACCCTTAAGAAGCTTTGCTCCGAACAAAACCCAAACCAAACAGCAACCAATAAAGGCCTGACAAGTAAGATAATCCCCATGCATCATGGCCTCTTGTCCTAAAAAGTAAAAGGGTGTAAACATCAAAGAAGTAAATGTAACATTTAACTCTGTATGCATGGTATTACCTTCTCCTAAGTAACTTTTAGGCTTTTTCACCACATTTATCCTGCAACATCAAATATTTTCATTTCCCTGTTTACCCAAACTGCAAGTTCTGATTTGTACAGGTGTTGCTACAGCATACAACAATGAAACATAACATTAATTTATACTATTTATTTAATGGTACAAGGAAACCAAGAACTTTTTTTTATATTCTCTATTCTCTCAGGAGATAGTTACACAGCCAGCCTGACGATGTAGAAAAAATAAACAAAACATTAGACCAAAACTTCACCTCACACTATTAACTCAAAACCAAAGCTCTATTGCCTGAAGCTGAGCACATGGGAACACCTTGCATCCTTTTTGCATTAATAAAACTAAGTTTTGACTAATATCACTCATGTTTCCACTTGGCCTCCTCAGCTTCCAAAATGGTGTAGTTCAGTGCTTCAGTAGCTTGAAATCAGTTTGGGTCCTATGCTTCTTCTTTTAGTGCTTATAAGCATGTAAGAAAACGTATTTCCAGCTCGGCTCACACTGGTGCTCCTGCTCCTCCTCCTCCTCTTCCCAGGCGGGTTGTGTGGTGCCTGATGACAGGCATCTGACGGGTTTGTTAGGAAGCAGCGCGTGTTCTTGCACAGGATTTCTGGCCACCTCCAACAGACGCAGCCCAAGGCTGGTTTTCTGCCTGGAACACCACCAGTGGGAGCATTACTCTCAGCATGCAAAAGACCTTTTCAGCAGTGAAAAATACCCTCAGCCAGCCACAGGCATAGCTTGAATGTCACATCCCATCTCTTCTCTAAAAAAAAAAAAAAAAAAAAAAAGAAAAGCTACCTAATTAATTAGCAAGAATTAACAGAAAGCACACACTGCCAATTTAACTATCAGTTTTCACCAGTTTTTATTTTCTGGGTTTTACTCGAGGGACTACATATTCATTTGGTCCACTCAAAAAGTCTGCCTTTTTATTATGATTAAACACTGAAATGTAGCATATTTACAGCTAAATTTATTGTCATATTCAGTCTGGAATTGGCCATTTGGCTGATTAAGCTGTATTATGCGAAGGCACCGTGACAGGTACTATTAAGAAATGAGAAATGGCAGATGGGCACTTCCAAAGAACCATCAGCTTTGCAAATGGTAATGCTACAACTGAATATCATCTACTAAAAATGGCTATTGAAGGTGAGGATCCAAGCACAACAACCTTCCTGAACATGCTGCAGCACACTTTCCCATGACTTGGGAAGGAGAAGTTTGCCATTTCCAGCAATACACTACTTCATGAAATAATTTTGACCTTAGCATTGGCCATGATGTTTCTCTAAATCTGACTCTTCTTTTGCCCTGACCTGCTCAGCCTTTCATTTGGGCTCTGGACTGTCATAAGAACAAGTGGAACATGCACGCATAGCCAAGACTACACCTAGACTGAAAATTAAAGGGCTTTTAAATGGAATTTAAATTCACTCAAATATTAATGAAAATTTAATTAAAAATTAAAAAAAAAATAAAAATTAAAAAATCATTCCAGATCAGAATAGTTATTTTAGGATGGAGCTTGATAGGAATGGTCTGCAATTCTGGGTCTGTAAAGGATTCTTTTCTGAGTCCAGTGTCTCTGAAAGTGTTTCACAGGGCATCTCACCACTGCATTTCCTCTGGAACCCTCTTGGCTTCCGTTCTGCCTTTCTCTGTTTCTACATTTCACTGAGCTCTAGGTGGCTTCACACAGCAAGGCTACCTTCTGGAAGTGACTGCCCTCCAAATTCTCCCATTCTTCGCCTCAGCAAGAAAAACAGGATGTAGTATTTCACTGAAACAAGCAAACAGGCAAGGAGGTCTTCTGCCTCAGTTAAATATAAGAATTTGAAAGGAAAGGCATTTAAAATATTAAATCCTTGGCCTGTGTGAAATGCCCCTCTTTTTGCACAAAGACTGACACAGCCCGATTAGAAAAGGTAGTACCTGTCCAGTTATAGATTAAACAGTCCTTTAACCAGACATTTGAAGAGATCTGTTTTCTTGAGGAGAAAGGAAAGAAAGAAGAAAACACAGTGTTTCACTTACACAAAGTTTGGGGTCAAAACTTAAAAGCCGACCTCCCAGATTTGAAAAATGACCTAAAGCAAGAAGTACTGCTGTTCTAATCACTGATCTTAAGGACAACATAAGAATTAGGTTGTGACTAAAAGCTATCACTCTGAGATGGCACCAGCACTCGCAAATTGATTTTCACAGTTTCTCACTCTCCTGTAATTCTTTTGAAGCATTTAACCCTGAAGAGGAGACTCCCAAGCTATGCATTACTATACTTAAAACAGTTTTGCTGAATGTAACATATTTAGGTAGCAAACTCTTAGACGCTAAGGTAATATCTTCTTCCATGTATTTTTGCTGAGAATACTATCTGTACTCTAAAAATTGCACACTCTAAATAAAATATCTAAGGGAATACCGTGGAATGTGACCTATTACTATCTGTGCGCTGAGTAAGGGGCATTGCAAAAAAGCAATCTGTTTCTCCCATGAACTAAGAGACAATAAGAGTTGTCCATGAGTGACACAGTAACCTTGAAAATTCATAAAGTAAGAAAGCATTTGTTAAGAAAATGGCATAGATGAAAACAAAACTGGAACAGAGGGGGAGGAGAATAATCTCCTACATATTCAAGTTGTATTTTTTTAAATGAAATGTTTATCTGTAATTAAAAATCATGCAAATAATGTCAGCAGCAATGTGGGAGACCTGTGTTGGTGTGTGAATGAGTTTTCAACTGCTTTTAATATTAATTACATTATATACTTATTAGAAGACATCTCAAACCTGTTTTGCTGTTTTACATTGAGCCTCAATTAATAATTCTGAGGAAGAAGGCTACCTTCAGCAGCAGATACAAGTTATGTATTCAATGCTAAGTAATTTTATTCATAATAAAGAAAACAACCTCAAAGGGTGGTTATTCTGGCTTTGCCCTATTTTTGATTATTCTTAACAATTATGTTTTAAATATGCTTACTGTCTAAGAGTGGTGAAAGCTTTTCTTGAAATACTTGCATACTGTGAAACAGAAGAATGGATGCAGTATTTATGTGACATTAAAATATTTCTATACGAGTTGCACAGACATAGCAACATATGTCACACACCCCAAAAATAAGATGTTTACAGAAGGCCTGGCTAGAAGGAATGCAATGGAGGAAAAAGAGTTATGACTTTAAACACCCAGGACTCCTTATCTATTCTTTATCAATTATTCCAAGAGCTCAACAGAATGTACGTAGAACACTAAGAAGACAGAATAGTGCAGGTGGGTTACTAACCCTAAAAGTGTACGTTTATTATCCAGGGAACCAGCAATAATAGAATCACAGAAAAGTAAGGCTGGAAGTGCTCTCATAAATTCCATTCCCCTGCCCCAGGGCAAGAGCAACTATACATAAACCATTCCTGACAGATATTTGTCTAACTTGTTCTTAAAAAACTTCAGTGGAGACTTTGCAACCTCTCTAGGCAATCAGCTGCAGTTCTTAACTATCCTTACCATTAGAAAGATTTTCCTAATGCCTAACCTCAATCTCTCCACCACAATAAGCTTGTCTGTTTCTTCATGCTCTATCCTCAGCAGAACTGGAAAACAGTTTCTATTACCTTCCTCTTTACATGAAATTTCCATATACTTTTAAATGGTTATCGTATCTTCTGTCACTCTTCCATTCTATAAACGATTAATGGTCAACTGGGTCATATGCAGCCTGCTGGAGCAATTCATCTAGTATCCCATGCAATTCCCTCAAGGAGCCTCCCTATTCTGGAACTACCACCCCCATGCCAGAGACATCTCCACCCAAAACACCCGCAGTTACGCAAAACAAGACTCAGGGAGAGAGCCATACTGAGCAGCAGGGTCTTAGACTGCCTTCCTGCAAAGAAATGTCCCACAGAAACCAGAAGTCACTGTGGAAGAGATGCGACATGGGGAAAGGTACTCGCCCCAGAGAAAGGCAGATGAGGAGAAGAAGAGCTCAGTCTAGAAAAGAGGGGAAGAGGCAACCCAATCTGGAATTAAGTTGTAGCGAGTTGGTCTGAAAGTGGGAGAGGTCTGGAAACAAAAGTAGGTGATGGAAGCAGTGAAGAGTGGAAGATTACCAGAGGGGTAGGAAATATGTAAGAGAACTGAGACCAGATGTTAAAACAGTGAAGGAGAGAGGAGTCTCAGTATAGAGAGAAGGAATTTGAGCACTAATGGGGGAAGAAGTGGCAAAGGACTGGGAAAGCATGGAGCAATGAAACACAGGACAAGAAGAGCAGCAGAAGTCCTGAGTGCCAAGGGGATACAGAGCAGAGGCAGGGGGACTGGAGAAGCTGCACCAAGCTGAATTCCTGTGAGCATGAGTTTTTCCTAACAGATGAGTTCACTTTCTCTGCTAAAGCAGGAGGCCTGAGGACAGTATCATCCAAGCAGAGGTGTTGCTTCTTGGGAGTAACTTTGCCTCTCTGGATGCAGCCCAAGGTCAAGCTTCAGCAACAATGACCTTGAGAGATAAGGCTGCAAAGGATTATGGAAAGATTTGAGGGTGCCATCACTTCCACAGGGGAAGGTGTGAGGGTGAAGATATGAAGCTGTGACAGAATGGGATCAGAAGGTGACAGGAAAAGTCAGTGCTAGACTGAAAGGCAGGACCTACTGCACAGAGCAACCTCAGACTATTTATTCAGGTTTCCATAGTGCCAGAGCTAATAATCCCTCTAAGAGTGCTGAGGGTCACAAGGCAGGAATGCCTCAGAGTCAGCCCAGGTCTGTCAGAGCTCATGCTGAGACAGAGCTAATAAAATCCTGATGGTCCTAAACTGACCTTGCAAGGTCGAGAGGTTTCATACACCAATTCCTAATCCATCCCATAGTGTTCCCCTTGATTATTCTAGATGCCTCTGTGTCACACGCTCCCCAGTGATGGGGAGGTAATTTCAGAATCACGCGGTTCTCCTAAACCAGCATTCAAAACACACACTGGTGAGGAAAGCAGCTAATTTAAAAATAGAACTAGGCTGTCCGGGATCCCACCACTGTTACCCTTGCACTGGTGCAGCACCAGGGGTGGCCAAAGCAGAAGGTGTAGTACTTCATGGCAGCTAAGAAGCATGCAAGTGAGGTGGTCCTTCTGACCATCACACCAAAGTACGACTGTATCACGGCCACATTTTGCCAAGTAGCTCAATGCGTCAAACACACACCCCAACACAAATCCCCACTGCTTCATGAGAAAAACATATTCAGAGAAATTGAGAATTACTCATCTAATCTGAAAAAGACTGTTCAGTTCTCAAGGGTCACGCTGTCTAGACCTCTGGCCTTTTCATCTGCTCTCCTCTGGATGCTTCCAACATGCCTGAGGAGCACTGCTCACAGCAGAAACAGTACACCAGCCACGCGAATGCTAAGTAGAGTGGAAAAATTATTTTGCATGTCTTACATGCAGACCCCTGTCAATATACTACAGCACAGCATATACAGCATAGCACTGTTGAATCATAGCCATTTTCTGAACTCTTGCAACTGTCCATCTGTTTTCTGCAGACCTGCTGCCTCACCAGTTATTTTATATTTTGATTTGCACAGCCGATTATTCCTGCCCAACCACAATTTAGAACTTGTCCTTGATGAACTGCATCATATTTATTTTAGATCAGTTCTCCAATATACCACATTAATTTTGAATTCTAATCCTGTGCTCAGACGGTTTACATCCTCTCCCTGGTTGGTGTCATCTGGATATATTGCAGGCAGATTCTATCTAAGTCATTAATTAAAATAGTGAATATTTTCAGACAAACCAGGGCAAAATCCCACTTGACTTATCGTTCTAGTTTGACTATGAATCACTAGTAATTGTTCCAAGAACAGCTTTCCAGCCAACTGCGTACCCCACCTTGTAGCCCATATTGCCACCTTGTTTGCAAAAGGGTGAAAAGCCTTCCAAGAAACAAGATATACTGTTTCTCAGCTTTCAGGGAAATTAGGCTTCACTGACTAGGTACTCTGGAAACAAACCACGCAAATTCATTTATCATATTGTTATATACAGGCTATTTATTTAAAAAATCAGTTAATTATTTGATTCCAACTTTTTTCCCCAAGAATCTGAGATAAGCTATCTACTTCAAAGGGGAAAAAGAACAACCCAGAGAAGTTTACACTAGGTGCAGTGTTTGACATTTCACAGCTTTTTTGAACCTAGACTGTCTTCTAGATGTTCTCCAAATGTAACCACTAATTGTCAGACATTGCTTCAGCTATTTCACTCTGTGTTGCAGAGATCATCAAATAAGCTCCAGCTTGTTCTAAAATACCTATTATCCTTTCTCATTAGTTTCTAATCAGTTTTGTTCCTGCTGTAGTTAGAATTCTTACCTTTCTCAAGGTAGCAGTCCTTTTCTTGCCACCTGATTACAAGTCACCCTTTTTGGCAAAGGATGATGTAAAAAAAGCCATGAACTACTCAGTCCTCTCTGCACTGTCAGAGTTTTGACATTCCATTTCAACTACTAGTCCAGAAACTCAGTCGTGCTCTTATTACTACTGAGAACATACCTTGTTTCCTTGTTATCCTTTACTAGTTGTACTTTGTTTCGTGCCTTGGCCTACCTGATTAGGCCTCTGCGTCCTTCTAACATAGTTTTACATTCATCTCTAGTAACACAATCTAGTTTTCACTTTCTGTATGAGTTCTCACTTTCCAGATCATGCAATTTTGTCTCTTCTTACACTTTTTTGTTGGGAGACCTTTTATTTGTGCTTTTAAAATTCTTTACTGTGACTGGAAAAGTTAGTTCCACTAGGAATTGCCAGCCTTCCTGAATTTCTTAGGTTTGTTTCCAAGAAATGTTACCTACCAGTTCTATGAGCTGAATGAAACCTCTTTTCTTTCATATTATTGCTTTTATTCTCAAATTCCCTCTTCTCACCTTCTGAAGAACAATAAGCTCACTTTTTCATGACTGCTGTCACTCAGTTTGGCTTTTCCCATCACCGGCTCAGCCATCTCCTTCCTAATCAAGCCTAGGTGCACTTCCCTCCCATTGCCTTTTCTACATTTGATAATCCTGAACCTATTATACTTACATGACCTACTCAAATTAGTATTTACCCAGTAAAGTGTAAAAGCTCTAAATATAAGCTGTTGTCCAGTAACACACAACAAAGTGACTGAATGAGCCCATCTCCTGGAACAAGAGCCATCTGCAAAAAAGAGCAGCTTTGGCATCTGTGCCAGTAAAATGAGCATACAGACAGGGTCAAAATACCTCCTAGCCTTAACTGTAAGCCTTTCCAGGTTACAACAATTAGCGAGGTAAAAAGGAGGTTTATGAAATACTCTGAAGGTGGCTACACAGAGGCATCATCTTCCCAGGCTTCTTTTGCCAGCACTCTCTTCAGTTGTAAATTAAAATGATTACTCTGATTGTTGCAATAGCTGCAATTACTTTGCATGGCTAGATTCAGTGTTGACAGTGCACAGGTTTCAGATACCAAGCTTTTTCTATACAAATTAGCTCCCTTCTGCATGTCTTCATGCCCGCTTTGCCACCAGCAGCTGCTGTTTTCTCCTACAGCTAAACTGGCATTCCAGTAAAACTAAGGAGCAGTATAGCAAGGATCAGAGAAGCAACCATATGCACCTGCCATTACACTTTTATTGCAACTCTTAAATTAACATAACAGAGTCCAGTAAATTTCTCTAAGAACTACATACTTACTTAACCACTGTTTACTGCTGAATGCATTATATAAAAGAACAGGAAGGATCACCAAAAAGCAAATATGAGTATCAATTTGATATTAGTTGGAAGACAGAGAAGTCCTTGCCTTCTCCTCATATAAAGCAATGATATTTCAACCTTTACAAGTTTCCTGAATGTATGGTGCAACTGAATTCAATAGTTAATAATCCTTTAGTACAGGTACCAAGATTTGAAAATGTTTATTAACATCCTTACTGGAAGGCAGCTCCAAAAGAATGTAAGAATTTCTTATGAGAAACCAAGCAACCTTCACACTGTTAAAGCCTCCAGAACAGGTTGAATCTGCAGGGTTGTCTCACCATCTGACTGTTGTCCTGGGGACTCCAGGGATTACAGTTTAATCTCCCTGAATTTTATGCACACTTTGCCATGTTTCCTCCACCCAGCAGCAGTCACAAGGTTACCAGCTTTCTGCCATCCCAATGCCCAAGCACCCTGATCACACTGCCAACAACCCTTGCCTTCTGGGAGCTAAGATAGCAGATGCTGTGGCACGAGTGTAAAGCTAGAAAGAAAATAATGTAGTATTGCAAAGGTGCTGAAGATTGTAAGGTTTTCAGGAAAGGAGAGAGCCACAGAAGGCAGGGCAGGTAAGGAAGAGAACAGATATCCACACAGTAAGAATTCTGTCGGAGAGCAAAGAAGTGGCAAAACCCCCCTAGGAATTGCCTAAGGGTTGGCAGTGAGTAGTGACGAGAAAGATGCACAAACAGGACAAGAATGGCAGTGGGGAGCGGCAGGAGGGCACTGCCATCCAGGCAGAGGCAGCAGAGCCCTGCAGTGGTCTGAGATGTCGCATCTCCCATCAGCACTGGCGCACATGTGGAGAAGAGCTTCCCATTTCCTCTCCTTCAAGACACATCTCACTGACACACATGAAAACCATGCTGTAAATCAAAACAACTCAAGATGAGGGAGACAGTTCAGAACTGCACTGTTGCTCCAAACCAATGTGTTGGTGTGGACAGCCAGACACAGAGCTGCCACCCCATTGCAGCCAGAAGGGTAGGACCAGCCTCTGAGGGTGGATCTGCTTTGGGAAAGGACAAAGTAGAAGGCTGCCCACAGGGAAATGAACAGTTTTGCTGTTCCTTCCAGTAAGAGCTCCTAGAACAGCAAGCAACCCAGGGTAAAGCAGCCTGAGACAGAAAATGATCTTCCACAGATACAACCATCAATCCATTAAACTTCTTTTAAAGGCAAAAATTTTAAATTGGAAAAATAAACTAGTTGCACATCATAAACTTTCCCTGTGGCCCTAATTCATTATCTAGACCTACTAAAGCAAGAGGAATATCCAGTTCATTTTCCATCCACTTCTCATAGGGTCTCAGCTGGCCAGCAGATGTGGAAACAGCAGCAGGATCTTCTGACCCCTGCCTCCTTCCACCTTTCAAATCAGAAACCAGTTCAGACAGGGAAAGCACTGAATGAACTCCAGTGGACTTTACACTAGAGGGAGCTTTCCTCAGAGACACACACCACCGTTGGCATCTCCTTCTCCTCACATTATTTTTAATGTTATCTACAAGGAGATACATTGGACTTGGGTGAAACAGTTACTGTTTAAACTCTCTGGGTTTGCCAGTTTAAGCGTTGCAGCACATCAGTGGTGTGGGATGGGAGTACAAGGAGAAGGTACCTGGCAAGTTCTACCCAGAGATGTGCTCTGGCTGACGAGATAAAAGCTCAACACTGATATGTTCCTGAGAAGCCCCCTGATATGAACTGTGTCCATCTTATGCTCTCGCCAAACTTCCTTATTGAACACAAGAGCAACTTAACAGACTACGTTTTATACTGACCCAGGAGGCCACTTATTGTTAAGCTGTAAATAAGTACTTCAAGAAGGAAAGTTGAGATACACCTTCCCTAAAGCTTGTGGCTATCCATTTCAGAGGGCCTGAAATACAGACAGTTGTGTATCTCACTGTTAATACAAGCGTTGAACTGTTCCTCAAGCAAACTGTTTTAAAATACTATTTAAACTAAAAGTACTACAAGGCGCTAATGACAGCCAGGCTTTATTCAATTTATCTTCTAAACTCTACTAAGCTCTCTCAAAACTATACGCTGAACTAGAACAGAAGTCCTTACCTGTGAAAGCATTTGTGGCCTGAAAACCAGCTTCCTGCATACTGCTCTCCCAGCGAAGCTTGAGTTTCCCGTCTTAACCTGTCCTTACTGGAGACAACTGCTGAGCTTGAAGCTGTCAAGTCACTTCCATCTTAGCTTGTCAGAGTCCATTTCTCTTTCCATTCCTGTATTTGGCACCATCCAGTTCCCACCTGATCCCAGGCCTTTTGATCTGTAGACAGAAGGGTTCTGCACTGAACCTAAGTAGGAAGCGTAGGACAGTCTCATCAACCAGCCAGCCAAAGGATTTGGGCCATGATGAATGTGGAAATGAAGCGAATCGCCTGGCAAGACTTTATTTCCCTTTCACAATGAAGTTCTAATCCTCTGCTCATTCAGCACCATTTTTTAAGGTCTTGGCCAATGGTGATGTTCAATTGTCTCTCCTCTCTTGTGTTCCTCTCTCCTCAGGCACGTTCACTGAGGAATTAAAAAAGAAGAGATTATGTTTCCTGATGACCTGTAGCAACACTAAAATTAACAGACTCCAGGGAACAAAAACCCAAAACACATTATCAGGGATTGATTGTACACATTAAAGGAAATCTTCAGAAGGCAAATCTTGCGATTTTGCTGAGATGCAAAGTGTGACCACACAGCTCTTTGAAGTGCAAAGAGGAACAGTGCTGAGGGTGTCATATGCATCTCTGAGAACATGATATAATTTACATTTCAAAAGCCATATTTAGCAGAGATGGGGGCAGCAATACAATAACAAAATTGCAGTTAAAAGGGAAGAGGAAAAATACTCAAGGCTCTCAAGTCTAGTCTATTCAAAACCACAGTGAGATTATTAGCATTTCATGTATAGCTGCTCCCCTTCTTTTCTGAAGCAGGAAAAGGGAGTGCTGTCTGCTAACACTATAATATGGTTTTCCAACAGTCTTCTGAGGTTAAATACCTTTGTATGTCTTGCTGTCAATTGACTATTTAAAATCTCAATTGTAACACATGACATTATTTGGGTGTCTTTAGAAATTAGGCTAAGGTTAGAAGCACCCACAGGCAACACAAGAAAAGGTGGTTATGTTTTTCTTGATATTACTGTTTCTGCATGGCAGGGATATATGCAGCTCACTGAAAACTAGAGTTGTAGCACATGCAGCTTTTAAAAACCAGGATATATTTACTTGTGTAGTGTAAAGGCAAATAGCAGACAGGTACATGTTTAAGGAGATGACTGTATTAGAAAACAAGAAAGAAAGAAAAGAAGACTTGGAGAAAAACCCATTCACCCCCAGTCATCCTGTTACTTCACAATGCTTGGCTCACTATCTCCAAACTCCGTGAGGCAAGCGAGTTCACGTTGAAACTATGTGATGATCTTATGATCTACTAATGGATTTTAGCTAATGAGTCTAGCCAGGGCTTGGAGTGCTGGATTGAACCCAAGGTCCATCTCCTGAAACAGAGGTCCCAGTGTCCCTGTCAGTTCCAGCACCCACTGCTTCAGAGAACACTGCAAGACCAGGCTCAGTGGGCAGGTGCGAATAACCCACCAACCCACTCCCCAGCTGCACTTCACCCTTCTCCCTGACTTGTAAAATCTAGGGAATAGCTTATATCCTGAAGCATATGGCTGAATACTCCAGATGGCCCAAAACTTCAGAGAAGAGGCTCATGCTCCTTTGGGTACCTCCTACTTTGTAGGCAGCTCTGAGTGCACAGCCAGCCAGCTCAAGAAGGCTTCATTAGGGCCCTGTCCTGGGGGACAAAAAGGATCTCTTCTCAGGTGTGTCACTGAAATCAAGCAAGCCTGACACCTGATAAATGTAATTTTCCTCAGAAGACACTGAATGAAAACTAGCTGCTAAAAGACAAGTTTTCAGTTTTAATGATGTTGCTGCTTTTTTTTGCCAAATTTTGTTATGCCAATATTACTGAGAAGGACACGTTTTTGTCTCAAAACGCAGCACAGGACTGACTGATTAGCTGCTTGTATTGAAATCTAGTCATTTGCATTCAAATCAAATGAGGTTACAGAACAGATTTAAGATGTTTTCCCCTTTTCTTACCCAAACATGTCAACATAAAAGCAGATAAAGTAGAAATTAAGGAGAAGAAAAAAAAAAAAAAGAAAATATCTTTACATGTAGTATCTTCTATCACAAAAAGCTGCACAAAATAGTCTTTAAAATGTTATTATTCCTCAATGTCAGGTCCTCAAGATGCTTTTTTAGCCCTTCAGAGTGCTCTATGTAACTAATACCCATTTCGTATCAGGTTATTTTATTCTAAAATGCACATAGCTGAGCAAGTGTAATATACATACATTGCAGCACATACCTCTTTTGGATGTTAACCTTGCGGTAACTATTCTGTAATGACTACGAGTGGATGCTGCAGGCATTTCCCAAGCTCTTTCTTTAGAGGCCTGAGTTTCTTCTGTATTTATAAGAGCACGTCCATGTTTACACTCACATTTTCAGCCTTATAACTCTTGATTTTGGTTTATAAATCCATAATTTTGATGCCTTCTATCTTCAGCCTTTTAATTTCTCTCCCCATCTTAGAGATACTCAAGAGACGTGCACTAATACCTTAACATCCAGGAAAATTCTCTTCTTGTTACATCTTTGTATTAGACAGAATAAATTTCTGATTCTTAAAGGAATCAAATACTTTCACCTTCTCAAAAATTAACTTTTTATTACAAGTAGAATTATTTTCCATACCTTCAACATTTCTGCTGAACTAGTTAAGAATCCAACAGTGCTGAAGAAACTCTATGGCACAGGCACTTTTGGCATTCACTGCTTCTTCAGCTAGGAAGATGTAATTTTAACAACATTACAGGACACTGAAACACTTACAGAGTTCATTCAGGCCTTAAAATTTAGAAGGCAGTGCACTGAATTAGGTTTAAGTTCTCCCTTAAGGACTCAAGTGAAAGAAAGTATTAATATCTCTTGATTGCCCTAAGTGAGCATTTTCTATCACTGCAAAAGACTCTTCTCCCTTGGCAGATAATGAACTCAGTGGTAGCTAGGAGGACAGAAGTCAGGAAACGGAATAAGCTGCTGGGGCTAGCCTGTGCAGTACTCAGTGCTTGTTGGGTCTCTTCACAACTCAAACCCAAATTCAGTACTTATAAAATGCTTCACAGTTATTGCTAAGCAAGCTATTTAATGAGTATTTTCAACATGCAGACTTTCCATCAGTCATATCTGCACAGCAGTTTCAGGTCTCTCAGTTCTAATGCAGCCAGGGAAGACAAAAAAGCAGCCTAGCCGATTCCACAGCAAACCAGGAAAAAGGCAAATTCCATTTTTAACAGCATGTAGAGCTATGACCTTTCTATTGCACTTTGCATTATCCAGAAATTTCCATTAGAACAGAACGATACGTAAAGAGAGGAGTCTTGTGTTTGTTTCCTAACAGACTGGCATGTTTGCATGTACAGAATGGGCCAGGACCTCTGCTGACACATTTTGGTATGGCCCAGCAACTCCAGTGAAGCTGTGCATTTATCCTTTTATACCAGAGTGTGGTGAAGAAGTGTTAAGCCAACCTGCTTGAAAGATCAAAAAGTAAAAATACGTGTATCTGAAAAAGAGAGTAAAAAATAAATAATACTGACAGAACTACAGTAAGGTGTGAACTTGGATATAACTATTATACTTTTCACAATCGGCAGAGACCCCAGTGGGAACACATCCCGTTACACTGATCAGATGGCAAAGAGAAAACGTAGACTAGAAAGACTAGAGATTTTCTTTTTGCTCCATCTGTTGCCTCCTTTCTGATTGCAACAGGAACTCAGCTTCTACTTCTGCTTTCATTCATCCACTGCAATCTTACGTGATTCTCTGAAGCAAACCAAAGCAAAACATTGTGTTTTACAAATATATAGCTGTGCTATAAAGATTTTTGGCTACTGTGCACTTAAGTGATTGAATACTTAGAGAAAAATCAAATCTATTTGTTTTCATCCTCACCACTTTTCTCAGATTGGTCCTGGGAAAGACACCACCATCTGAACCTCACATAAACTGCAAAGAGAAAATATTTTGACTATTTAACACCTTATGTGAGTTACATGTTCTCATGGTATATTTAGCTAGTCAACCTGCTATTCCTCTTTTCGAAACATTTGAAGATGCGGTATTAACAGGTCACTGCAAAAAAGAATCTGAGAAAAGTAACCAATAAGTGTCATTAAATCCTGCAATAATATCTCAATTTTATGAAGTATTGTGCAATCATCAGTCAGGACCAAGCCTGGAGGAACTTGCACTGAAAGAAGAAGTGAAATACTGTCTTTTCCAAGACTGGAATCTCTGTAATGTCTTGAAAAACTCAAATGCATTGGCTGACATGGAAATGCTGCAGCTTGGGTTTTTTGTTTGTGGGTTTGAGTTTTTTATTCCCATTTCCTTCCACTATATACAGTCTATTTTCTCCGGCCTAGTGCTGTTGGTTGCCACACAGGCATTAAAAACTCACTGGATGTGTTGTCAGAAGGGCTACAGCCTTGAGAAGTGTTTCCAGAGATACCCCTTGGCACAAGTCATCCTAAAGAACAGCATTTCACTAAGGTGTTTAACAAATTTCCTAACAGGAGTATCTGTAGAGTAAGCCCACAAGTTTACATTTTCAAGAAAGTTATTGAACAGCTTGTGAGCTGTGGTTTAATTTAACTTAATCGAGGGAGGACTCACTGCCTGAATTTCTAGCTTTCAGATGAAAGAAATGTAAAAGGGGAGAGAACCTGAGCTAACGTGCACTGGTTTTGCTGGGATCTCTGCAGAAGGCAGGTGCTGAACAGGAGCAGATCATAGAAACATAGAATAATTTGAGTTGGAAAGGAGCTTCAAAGGTCATCTAGTCCAAGCCTCCTGCAGTAAGCCGGGATATCTTCAACTAGATCCCCAGTGGAAGCTCAGCCACCACCAGCACTAACCCACTCTGTGCTGAAAGGAGGACAGAAGCAACAGTGGCTGAGCTGGCAGCATGAGTCCAGCTCAATGGGAGATTTAAGTGTGTCTCCAAGGAAAAAAGCAATCTGAGTGAAGCCAGGACAAGTATTAAACTATCCACATGCTTAAACACTTCACTGATGTAAGGCCTATACTTCCTATGAGTTAAGGCATCACAGACTTGGATGTACATTTCAGAAATTTCTAGCTGAAAAACTGCTTCCAAAATTTTGTTTTTATACAATGGTGTTTATAAAAATATCCTTTAAAGTTTGCTTTAGCAATTTTAAATGAACCACATGCATACATGTATAGCTCACCTCTCTAGCCCCTTTTGGATTCATCAAGTTTTCTGGGCTCTGGTTTTGCTCCTCACAGAGACTTCTAAACCAGATATATTAATATCTACCTGTTACAACTACTCTTTTTAGATGGCAAGGCCTGCATTTTACTGTGTGATACTCATTTACGTTATTTTATCTAAAATTTGTCTTTCTTCCAAGACACCACTGCACCAGTGTTGAGTGACCCATAGTTTTTGGGGAAATAGTATGCTCCGTAACTCAAAGACCGCCTGAAAAACTCAAAGCAACTTTCACAGGAGACCATACAACCATACACAAACAGAAAACCAGATGTTTAAAATATGTTTATCTAATCATTTTGCTCTCACACACACTCATATACATCATTTGTTTCCACTTCCTGTCTTCAGTATTTGTATAGGTCAGTTGTGACTTTTTAAACAGCTGCAGTATCTCACTTTCTTGGTGCTTTTCAGCGACATACAAAATGAGTTTGCATGTGAGGTTCTCTTATACATACTTATATTCTTACAGATACTTTCAGATACTCTTCAGCTTGTTTAGTAACAGTGTCCAAGTTTATTTTTACTTCCCTTTTTGTTACAGCACTCCCTGAATTGGAGCAAATGGAGGACAACCAAAGCAAGGTGTGGTCTTTCTGCATTAGTTGAAGCAGGAAGTAGGTCTTGAGAAAAGTGCATATGGCCAAAACCAAGCACTGTTTTTTCTACAAATAAAGCAAAATATATCCCCAATGCCAGCACACACTGCAAAAAACCACAACCGACAATACCTAGTTTAACACAAAAAGGATGATTGTTTTGGTACAGACATTTCTCCTCCTCCTCCTGTTTATCTCTTTTTGGAACAAAGCAACACCTGAAGCAATGATATAACAATCCGCCTGTTTAGTAGCTTCATGCCAAAGTGAATAGCCCCTGGTAATCAAATAGCAGGGAGTACTTCACTTGAAGAAATCCCATAAATAACTGATAACACAAAAGAGTATGTCACATTTCCTTCCATTAATCTTGTTAAGTGAAATAATTTGGGCCTTCTATTTTCTATCTCTACAAATGAACTAAAGAGCCATACATCTTACTATAGCTGTGCAAACAGAATGCAGTAAAACCCCAGCAGAAGTGTTTCCTAAGATCTCAGTGACAAGCTATTGGATTTGGATGAGATAACTATTGGGAGGACTGGACAAGCTGTGTTATGCTGGGCAAATGAGAAGATTGCATTGTTTATTTTTGGACCTTAATAAAATTGTAATTACCAGAAGTTGTCAAGAGGAATCATTAATCATGCTGCTCTATGAACCGGCCCAGTCAGAGAAAAAAACTGAGCTCTGAAATTTATTTGCCAAAATATCAAAACAGGTACTAAAAGCAGAATCCAGCCTCATTTAATCTTTTTCCAAAGCAACACAGGGTCAGTATTTAAATTTGCAGAAGGCTGGTAAAAGCAAAAATTACACTGAGCAGACTACAAAAAAGAACACAAGTTTTTGACTGGTGTTTCCATGACTTCTAATGGAAAGGAGCAGTTGCCAGAAACCCCAGGGATTCTGAATTTCTCAAGACACTGAGCATCCAATATCCAGCTGCGCTCCAAAGAGCATTTAGCACCACTGCACAGCACTGCAAAAACTGTGGCTGCAAGTCACAGCGGCAGAATCTGAGCACCCTGATAAGCAACAGCAGGATTGGAAAGTCACTGGCTGTACTGTGTAGGATACGTGCGCAAGGTGGAAACACCTTAAGAGAACATGACATGGCCACTGCCAATCCGCTGTTAAGATCATTATGAACATGGAGCCGAGCATAAGTTGAGAGACATGTTTCCCTCCTTCTCCTCCCCCACAACAACTCATTGCTGCTTCAACAAAATGTTTCTTCTGGCTTCCTTCCTTTCACCTCATTTTGAGAACCTACCACACAGACACAAGTCATGTCTGTTGTTTAAAAAGTCTCTATTTTCCACATGTACATAGTGCATTTCCCAGTTTCTCACTAGCCAACACAAGCTTCTCAAGTTCTTTATCCAGGTTTTTAGGTGTAATAGGAGCACAAAGTCATTTGCCATCTCCACTGATAGACTTTGCAGAAGAGAAGCAAATGGGCAGTGCTCCTTTCCTGCATCAAATTACAGGGATCTCAACCATCCCCACCACTCCTGGGAGATCCAGCAGCACCCCCCTCCCCTGACAGCACCTGCCAGGGAAAGGGTGCACAGCTGAAACCAATGTCTCTCACTGAACTGGTTAGAGCAGCCAAAAATCCTAATATACACAAGGAAGATACAGACACACGCACCTACTTTGCTCATAAAAAGCAGACTGTATGAATTCAGCCAAGCTGCACTTTGTTTCTGAAGGCAGAAACATCTGCACTCTGAGTGTTCTGGAAAGGCCAGAAGACAGTATCTTCCATGTGAAAAATCCCAAGACACAGAACAGCACAATCCTCTCTTACTGAAGCGTACTGGGGACTATGGAAGTAAACATACATAAGAATCTGAACATTCAGAGATTAATAGGAGGAGTTATCCAACATTATTTCGACTTCTGTCTAAATGCTTGGTATGAATGAAAAGCACAACACAATGCTCATTTTGGCAAATGCAGAATGCAAAAGAGAACAGTGAACCTGTGCTAATTTAATGAAAAATGAACTGGTTCTATAGAGACACTCAATATGGAAGCTGTTGGAGAATAAAACTACTATCTGTAAAGCACTTGGATTTGCTACATACGCCACTGGGAAGCGAGGGTGCTCTGCCACTCTCAAGAGGGATGTAGCATCCTGTGCACTTGGGTCATGACTAAAGAAAATCCTCTTCTGTTAAAGAATAAAACATGAACTATACAACTGAATTAGAATAAACTGCTACCATATTAACTGAAGAAGGACTGATAAGAATTTCGTAAGTTCCTGGAAGGCTGTATCAATCAGTGCTATGAAAGTCCATCTGCTGTGAGAAGCAGCTCTTCAGGATGGTACAGACTGTAGGAGAAAAGCCCACTAGTATTTTACATGCATTACATTATTACGCAAAGCTACTTCTAGTTTCCTATGAATCAAGCCACACCACAAGAATTCATGTGGTTTATTTACAGTGTCTCAGGAGCCAACATCATCTGCATGCTTGCACAAAGAAATGCAAATGAAACATAATCCAGATGAGCAAAACCCAGTTTAAAGAAACCATAGACAGCACCCAGCACATCAGCTGCAGGATGTTCTCATTATTCTGCAGTATAGCTGCAATCAGTGTAAGAAGTCAGTCACATCTGCAACCTAAAGAAGGTGTGCAACTATTTCAGGCTGCCTATACAGATAGAATCATAGAATCATAGAATAGTTAGGGTTGGAAAGGACCTTAAGATCATCTAGTTCCAATCCTCCTGCCATGGGCAGGGACACCTCCCACTAAACCATGCCACCCAAGGCTCTGTGCAACCTGGCCTTGAACACCGCCAGGGACGGAGCATTCACAACTTCGTTGGGCAACCCATTCCAGTGCCTCGCCACCCTTACAGTAAAGAATTTCTTCCTTATGTCTAACCTGAACTTCCCCTGTTTAAGTTTGAACTCATTACCCCTTGTCCTATCACTACAGTCCCT
>WYDI02020053.1:0-27816 GCA_009867235.2 Psittacus erithacus | reverse complement strand
TCTCCACGCAGCCTTCTCTTCTCCAGGCTGAACAGCCCCAACTTTCTCAGCCTGTCTTCATATGGGAGGTGTTCCAGATCATGTACTGCACAAATCCGTTTTACTTCCACTACTATAGAAAACTTCAAAAGATGCATGACTGCATCCAGAAGGGACCCTTGTTATAACAAATACCTAAAATTTCTCCAACAGAACGGCACCAGATTTCAGATGACTGAAAAATCCTGAGGTTTGCTGGTCCATATTCTACCAGTTTTGATTTTCACGCTAAACTACAACAACCTACACAAAGCAAGAGAGTTTTAAACTCCTTCTTGCCTCCACTAAGACCAGGTCCTCATTTTGCCCAGTAAGTAACAAACCCAGGAAGTTTAAATTGTGTCTTCATTATTACGCTATGACTGAGCTTTGAACTTAATGCAACAATCCAGAGACTCAAACCATTGCCATAACACGGTCTCCAGATGCTCTGCTTTCCAGAGCATCTACTTGAATTTTACCCTCTGAATGACACTAGATAACTGAATTAACATAGAGCCTGTATCAGAAGTCATATCCAAGCAAAAGTTTCATTTGAGTCCATCATGATTTGCCCATGCCAGGCAAAGGAAAATGAACTCTGCTTTATTGCTAAATAATCTAGACAACATCGAAGAATGAGCAACTTTGGTATTTAAATGTGTAATTGCTACAGCATTTCTTAGTGACAACTAATAAATACAACTTTACTCCAACTTCCAACCTAGAAATGAGAAAAAGAACAAAATAATGGTTTAGCATTTCTTGTATTTATCTTGAACCTGGGAGGCTGGACTTCGTATTTTTTGGCATGTTACCTGATCTCTCTGGGCCTTCCTTCCCATCAGTAAAGTAGATGTAACTTCTACTCATGGATTAAGGAGATATAAAATGCTTAGGGAACAGAGGTGTTGCTGGTAAGCTGAAAAAGCTAAAGCAGAAGTTTTATTAATCTGATTTTGTTCTCAAGTGAGTATATCAGTGTACAAATCCAAACCAATTCTATTTGCATTGTAAAATCACACCAAAGAAAACCTTTTAAAAAAGTAAAAGGCCAGGGATTCTTTATTTCCAGGCAGTATCAACAATACAGACTCTCCTTTAAGCCTGGCCCTCTTAAAAAAATCTGTTGGAAAACAATTCACAAAATAACTCACAAGATTCAAGGGGAGAGCACAGCTGGGAAGCAGTATCCTGAGGTGATCAGCTAAATCTCATTTTCCAGAGAACTACACAGTTCATTCTCCCAAATCCCTCATTACTCAACACACAAAAGCAGAGGCTCTTTTCTCCTGTCCTTGAAGGATAGCTTTTTACATAAACAAACTGCATAAAGGCATGGGAAGTAATGCTGTTATCAGGTAAACCTGTGAAATTCCCCTAGTTGAAAAGTCCTTGTTTAGCATGGATAGAACAGAATTTCAACTGCCTCACTTCAGCTGTAATTCAGGAAGCACTTCTAATACCAGTTGGCAAAATCAAAAACTCACTGAGAACTCACCATGTCTGTGTATTTTTTAATCTGGTGCCCTATTTATTTTCTACAGACATTTTTTAATAACAGATATATTTTAATGTTGCCATATTTTAAAACCATTCTCGTTATGCTCATATACAGTGTTTGGATGCTACTGAGGCAAGTAACTGCATGTAACTGAAGAAGTGCATTAGCAACACACCACTAACAGCTCTTTCTTTAATAACTGGGAGAAAAACCCCTCTGAGGTTTTTGACCAAACAACTCAAAAATGCATTTTTATCAAGGAAAATTTGGCTGTTTTCTTTCTCTCAAGCAAACATCCCATTCAATTGTTCTCATACTATCCATGCGTTTAGGGAAATGTGACCTCTCTGGCCTTGTTTTGTGTTTCGCAACATCCTTTTAAGTACAAAACCATAATGTTTACTTTCAGATATCCATAAGATTACATTTGTGGTTTTTCAAGCCTACTTGCCAGTCTTCTCCCCCCCAGCAACCGTCTGCCAATAACAACACAGATTCCTATAGGAAGAGCCTACACAGACATAATTTACAAATAACTCTGAACTGTAATTAAAGCTTCAAAGTTACGAACAGAAACACTGCAATCTCGTATTAGAAGAAAATAATGATCTCCGCAAATGAACGATCATTATCCCCTTGTTCAGCCATGGAGTTGTAGCTTTGTATTTCCCAGCTGTTAACGTATCATCAGTCTTACCATAAAAACAAAGCCTACATTTGACCTTTTTTCTTCTTCTTTTTAAACAAGTGGAATATGTAATGAGAGTCTGACTTTGTGCCTTTGACAATTAAGCTCCCAATATCATGGCATGTTTTCTAATATGAGCATCTGCTTTCTCTTTTGAAGCCCCACAGCTAAGAAAGCGTTGGACTTATTAATAAAATACAATAAAGAACCAAACATCTGGGCGGGAAAGATGTATAGAAGGGGACAAACTGTCTTCCTTTCAAAACATTCAGGAGACAGAAAAGCTCATCCAAATAAAATTCAGTTTTTCTGTTGAGGAAGCAGCTGGAAGGAATGATGCTGATGATTCTTATTCCACTATATCCTGCTGCATGACACAAACTTATTTAGAGGAAATAGAAGGCAAAGCAGAAAAAATCCCACCTGTATTAATCTATAATACACAGTTAAAAGCTTCTGACAGTGCAACCCGTTCCCATGCCCAAGGAACAGGCAGATGGATGTACATAAGTTCTTTCTGCTAACAGCGCTGGCAGAAAAGGGCTTCATATCAACACTTCAAATACTGAAAAGAGAAAACAGGACAAAAATAAAACAAGAAACACTAAGATCCCAGAAGAGTTAAATAGCTAGAATTTTGGATCAACAATTTGAGCATCTTATATAACACAGTTCATCATATGGTACCCAGTCACTCATGCATCAAGAGCAGAAACTGGGTTAACTACAAAATTTCTCAGAAACAAACTGAAACCTTGATTTTAAAACACTTCTAAATGTGCCAAATACTTCGGTACACTGTTCAAAGTTAATTACCATCAAACCAAATATCTGTGCTTTGCATTCTTTTTAAATGCAAAATCTGTGGGGCTGTATGCTGATGCTGTAAATGGCGCTCACTTTCTGTGAGGGTGTGAAGCATTTTTTCACACCACTGACCTAAGGGAACACGAAGGTGTCAGAAAACCTTCCCATGGGAGGATGGTCATCTCAGAACCCACAGGTAAACTAGAGTCTCCCACTCAGCAATGGTGCACAGACCTGACTGCATTATCCCACCTCCAGCTCAAAGGGATATACATCTCATGCTCCCCAGGATCATTGCCCCGCTCTTTTGTCTTCCTGAACAGCAGACAATAAGGGCCAATGTCACTGAAGGGACAACATCCAGAGGATCCACATACAAGTCTGTCCTCCTACAGCAAATGGAAGAATTACTCGTTCTCTTCAGAATCCGATTTTCTGGAAGAAGCATGTTGTTATCCAGTACATACAGAAGCCGACAAGACTAATCCTGATTGATCTAGGCATTTTTCTGACTTTTCTTACCTCACACTTGTCTTAAGTTTGTCAGTGTCCTTTGTTTTTAAATGATATGCAAGAAAAAACAGCCGAAGTAATGTGTCTAAAATCTGCTCCCAAGCATGCTGACAGAATGAAAACCAAACCAACCAATCCTGGCACGTTAATTCACAACACATTATTGATTTGTAATGGGACATTTTCTAGCATGTGTATCTTCGCAACTCTAAAACTCTATTATCAACATGATGTCAAAGGTTTTGCTCCTGTTGCATCATCAAGACAGAATGATATATTTGCAATGCTGATGTTGCAACATCAAGATAGAACCCATTTTCTATCCACCAAGACTTCATGGCAAGACTGAAGCTCTACATTTATTTCAGAAGTCAAAAAAAAGGCTCTTGGCCTTTTTATTAAAAACATACGGAACAGACAAGGAAAAAAAAATCAAATATGCATTTGCAGACAGAACTACATTTTTAACAAATAATCAAACCAAATTTACCTTGTAGCCAGAAGCAAACACCAAAAATGCCAGCTCAGAGGGCTATTTTCTATTAGTAACACTATCACTTTGGGAAACTATTAAAATAGCACAAACTTAAAAGCAGCATTGGCAAAAACTGAATGCAGTTCAACTCTGGTTTCCAACTAAAGGCCTTTTTCACACAGATACACTTTGCCTTCCACTACTCAGCTGCATAATATAAACCATAAACTGCACTTGCAACAAATCTGAACTGACAATGCCAAATTTTAATTGAAACACACGAGAGCAGTTGGGCAATGCACAAACATTTTATAGGCAAGTTAGTAGTGCTGACGACTGGAATAAACCTCCCCTACAAGGGAGCAAGGGATCTAGTTTCCTCATTTTATTTTAATCCTTCCTTCAAAAACCAGGCAGATCTGCTAAATTAAAAAAGCAAACAACACCACAAATATCTTCCTAGTCTGAAAAATCTTTCTGCTCAAAGCCCATGAAAAGTCTAAGAAGTCTCCTAATTCAGAGGAGCTTTCTTGCAGCCTCTTCATATGACAGCAACATGCAATGGCCTCTCATCATTCTAAGAGCTACACAAAGTGTGTCTGAAAATTGTCTGTGTATTTGTGCATACACTTGTGTGTAAATAGCTTTGTATAAAGCCCTGTATGCGAACCACGCCTGCAACATCTGCTTTTTCAGAGCTCTTCATGGAATCAATGCAGACATTTTTATGCTGAAAGAGAAAAATAACTTACACAAAAAAGAAAAAAAAATCACCTCGCAACAATACAATGCAGTTGTCCTCCAGATAGTTTTCCTGAGATTACTAAGTCAATCTTATGACAGGGAATGGAAAAGAGACAAAGGAGACCTAAAAAAAATATCAGGAAGGAAACACACAGCATTCAAATTAAAATCTGTTAGCGGTACCTCAAGTCCAGCCTTCAAAATTAAGACTTTTCTCTAGTTAGCTGAAAAATTCCCTATTTCACTATGATGCCCCTGCCCTTTAGGAAAGCATGTACATGGGAGTTAAAGCTGGGCAGAGACAGCATAAGGGCCTTTTCTTCTACAGCAAGGTCAAAAAAGATTTGCTTATAGTTGGCTTTGGTCATCACAAAAGGTCATCTGAGATGGAGGAGGCTCACTCTGTCTCTATCCCCAGCTGGTCCTTGACTCCTTGGATGAGCTTATCAGCAAAATATTAAAAATCATCACTTAGAATAGTCATGAAGTCCATGGAGAACTACATTAAGATTACGGATGCTACTAAAAAGTCGCAGCCCTCAACTATTACCCAAATGTATTATGTAAATATAAAGAAATGTATCTATTTCTATTAGCAGCTGAATCACAGAGGCTGTAAACTCCCGCTTTTTTTTCCTTACTGAAGTTTTAACTTCAAAACTTACTTACAATCTATACAGCACATCACTTACAATGTATACAGCTGCAAAAAAAGCACCCCTATAATGTCAGTGAAACGGTGAAATGGAACTGCTGCACCTATTCCCCTTGGGAATGCTGACAATATCGGGCAAATGCCCTCTGCTCAGATCATTAAAACAAACAAAGCCATTGCCATGAAATCATTCACTGTGCAGAAACTTTATAAGCACTATTATCTTTCATAGCTTAATTTGAGAACTGAAAATCTCTAGAGTGCTTTGCAGTACATTAATAAGAGACACTTTGCTTTACAAAGTTTATCATTATTACTGTACTGCCTGTGTCAACTTATTGAAGTAGAGTTTGGATTTTTCCTAAAATTTTCCTTATATTAAGAACTTATTTTTTCAGTCTATGTGATAAAGGTAGTGGTGATTCTTAGGGTCTCCTTCATAGGATTGCTGCAACTTTCTTTTCCATAGTGCTTTTAAGGATACATTATTAATAAAACTGCGGAAAAATTCCTCTCTGAAGCCATCAGGCATCACAGGTTTGACTGTGCTCCTATTTCCCTCCCTAAAATCAGGGACCTCTGAAGTCTAAAGAGTGCTACTATAAACTAAGAAAACAATACTGAAAGTGGCAGCCAGCAAACAAGGGAGCTTTTCATCTCCTGGGTGTGCTTGTAAACAAGCTCGAGTCTTTCATACCTTACTCTGGCTACTTAAATATTTTACATCAATCTTTATCCCTTAACTAAAGCTGAACATGATCTGGACTCAGTTATTTGAGGGGTCTGAAGACAGACATGTAGGAGTACACAGAGCCCACGCTGATATCAGCAGCTTCCACCAGCACCGTCATGTCCCTCAGGGTGCGATCCTTTCCCTTCTCTAATACAGTCTCTATGCCAGTGAACACACTAAACACAGCTGTATCAGTATAAAAGATTGTAAGTGGAATGGCTTATTTTAGTCCCTGAGGCACTACTTTGTCTGGAATCAACTTTCACATCAACTTTCCTTGGGCCTGTGGAGCTACCTGTAGTTGCAAGCCTTTCCTGGGCACCAGTGTCCAGGTGGGTAATGCAGGTGAGACCCGGTCCCTCACCAAACTCCATCCAGCTCACATCAGGAAGGATCCATGTTATCACCAGTGGAGACTGATCCTTCTAGAACCCACCCCAAAGATGTCCACCCAGATATGGGGCACAGCCTGTAACACAGCACAAGGCACCTTGTCAAACTCTCCCAAGATGAATACAGCATTTCAGAAGCAACACTGCAATGCTTTTACCTGCATTTTAATAAAGTATGATGTTGCACATTTCTGGTATATTCATGTAGGATGCCCAACTGTCAAATCTGGGCCTAAATTCATAAACAAACTATTTCAAGCAAATCAAGATCACGAAGTGTTTTTGAAATCATGCTTCACTTTGTTAACAAATACTGATGGGCAGCATTCTTCCATGTGGGTTTTTTTTTGTTAAAGCATATAAATTGTGCTGCATTCCAACTCATTAACCATGCTGGGTTTTTCCCAAAAGGGGTACAACAAGAAACTGGAAGCACATGCAGGTTTGCTGGACCACCAAATGCAAATAACTTCTGTTTTGTTTAGGGTTTTTTAAAATGTGAAAAGCATTATTTAATCTTACATTTATGCACAAAACTTACTTGAACAGAATTTATTTACTCTATTAGTTCTAAAAAACAACTGCCTAAGCAAATGATTGCTTAAGTACGATTATGTGGAATTAATATTCTCCATTCTTGAAAACAGTGTTCAGAGAACATTATTAAGATTTTCAAATCAAGTTCCTAAAATAATTGTGTCGTCCCCAGTCTATTTGGGAATATGTATTAAGCTAATCAAACTGACAGGTTTTGCAGCAGAATTCAACATAACCCAAGTCCTGCTGTTGCTATAGCCCAGCAGCCCAGAAGCTGAGACCTCTTCATATTCACCGTGTGTTCCCAGTACTCTCCAGCACAGCATTTATTTTACAGAATTTGTGTTTTTATCTCAGTCCAGGATAAAAATGCCTTCAGAAATGAAATATGCACGTCCTCAGCATATGGCCTCAATCTTGGTTAATAACCCTGTTCAGACCCTGCTCTGACAGAACCACGTACCTCCTCAGGGGCTTTTAATGGAGGTCTTCATTGCATCAGTTTGATTTGGGTACACAAGGTGAGACAAGCAATATTTTACTAGTATTTGTCAGTAGCATTGGAAAATTAAGAAGCAAATTATTTCTAAATTTCTAAATAAGGGAGGACTGCAAGCTTCTCAAGAAAAGTCCTCTGGAGTATTTCTTTTTCATAAATGCATAATATGCTTTTTGTTAATCTCATTATTAGAAACTGTGGAGCCATTTTGACTAAAACATACTGGAATGCAGGCAGCCAGCACGGAAAACTTCAGTCCAAAAGTTAAAGACATGTGAAGTGATAAGCAGCTGAAAACAATCACACAATAGCAAATATTTAATAAAGAGCAGTAGCTATTACATACACTTGTTTTACAGTCTGAGCATGTGTAGAGTTCACACACATTTGCATCTCACTTTAGAAGCATGAAGATCAGCCGAGCTTCCATGGAAAACTTCTACAAGAAATATTTACACTAATAGCTAAAACAGCCATTAATAACGCAGAAAAATGAACCCCAAGAATACAACCATAAAAACTAAGACAGTAAGCTAGGTAGTTACCATGTAATTTTTATATGAACACACACATCACATCCAAACACACAGAAAGAGTCCACAAGCTGTTTACAATTAAATTTGATGCATTTCCTTGTATGAGTAAAATATGCATGTGAAAGATTCGAAATCTCTGAGTTTAAACGCCTGTTCCTTCCTCTCTAGTTGGACATTCAAGAAGGTCTCCAAATCTCAGAGGAAAAGGCTTCCCCAAAGATGTTTTCCAGAAGAAACAAGGTACAAAGAACAACACTAAAGTACTGCAACACTAACGTAATTTATTACAAGACTATGCAAAAGAATTTTAGAAACTGATTTAATCTGGCGAGAGGGTAGTTCTTTGCTCCTGATGACCACCATCTAGGATGAGACACATAAACAACAATACAGGAGTGTTCTTAGAGCACTTCCAGTAGCGTCTCCATCACCAAGACCACCATGGTTACCAACCACTTTGCACAAACTGCATCTTCTACTCTCACAGTACAGGAGTAGGACAAAAAAGTATGCTTGACAGTTTCTGCCTGCTTGTAGGGTGAAGGCGGACATATATGTTGTCATGATCCTGTGGTGTCAGCATGACATCAAAATTACTGCAGATTCCACTAATAAATGACAACAAATTTAATAATTACCTGCCTTACTGACCAAAACCAGTCACCTGCAGTGACTCTGCCTTGCACTGCACTGTGCACTCCAGTCAGACCGGGAGAAGAGAGTGTGAGAAGGAAAACAAAAAAGGCTGGAAGAAAAAGTATTTCTTAAACCTCTGTGATCTGCCAGAAACAGGAATTAGGAGGATGTTGAAATGCAGAAGTTGCCTTCTTTGCTCCTGCCACAAGGGCAAAAATATGTTTTAGCACACATGAGAAAAAAAATGTCCTCACTACCTTATTATGCATATTTTAGCAAATGGATTGATCTGGATTTCAGAGCTCATACATAAGCCATTCTTAGCAATTATGAGGAATAAAACCCAAAGAATCTCCATTTTATCACCCAGGAAAGACATAACCAAGCATACAATAAACCCAGTTGCTAACTATCTAATGCTACCACCTAAATTAGACTTGTGAGTTATGCCCTTGTTTTACACCAGAGGTCTGATTAACAGCTTTCAGGTTAGTGTTTAAACCCACAACATTAAGTCAAACACAGTTAACAAAGCAAGTTCCTTCATGGTAAGAAGGATGAAAGTATTTTCTTACTAGGAGATACAGCCTCTGGTGATCTCCAAATTATAGCAAAACTACAAATAACTTAAAATACACATACCATGTTATTGAAGATCCAGTAGAGACCATCTGAAACCACCTGCAGGAAAAACGCTTAACTAAAAATACTTGCTGAGGTGAAACAAGCAATCCTCACTCTAAATGTAAAACCACCTCCTGACAGCTCTCTAAAAGGAGTATGAAAATGAAGAAATACAATTTGGCTTTGAGGGGTATGATCTCTCAGGGTCTGTAGAAAGCTGTTTAGATAAATTATGAAAGAAATGAGTAGCAGAGATGGAGGTAAGGAGAGAAAGAACCAAGCCAAAATGGTTTGTAACAGATAACTGCTAAAGTATTACTAAGGAAAATGCTTTTTTTCAGAAAACTACAGGACAACCCACAGTAAGAGCTACTTCCCCAAGCAGTGGTAAGCAGCGGGAATAACTGAGGTGAGGATTACTTTCTAATCTCATTAGCTGATCAAGCTTCCACCATTTTCCCCTTAGCTGAGACAGAGCCTGCTCCCTCCACATAGCAGGGAGAAATTAAGTTTGTCTATCCAACCCCCTCTGCCCAAAACTCTCATTCAAATATTAAAGAACCAACCCAGAAATCTTCAGACCCTTGTTTCTCCTTATGGTCTGAGAAATTTGTTTGGTTTCAGCCTTCCATTGAGATAGCAGAGGGAAAACACACGCGGACTTTCTGCCCTGCCCTGGCAGCAGCTGTCCCCTCAGCAGAGGAGCTGGGGCCTTCTCCCAGCACAGAGCGTGAAATGGTTTGCTCCCTTTGCTCCTCCTCATGAGCTCACACAGGTCTCCGCAGGCTTGGTCCAGGTACCTGTAAGACCACCTCCGGGATAGCAGCTCCTTTCCCCTTTCCCAGGCACGTGCTACAACAATGCTAGTCACTCAGCCTCAGCTGGGCACAGCATTGCCCACTGCTCTGCCCTCCTCAAGAGGATTAATGATTCCCAGGCTCCAAGCATGTCTCTCAGAGGTAGTAGTGGTGGCTGTGGAGGTCTGATGGGAGGTCTGAGTGGTGGCTTGAGGAGGCTGCTCCTCCCTGCCTCTCCAGGGCAAATTTATCACAGGGCTTGCGGTTTGCCCCAGGGAGGGTTTAAGCTGTGATCTTAGGAACAAGCTATAGAGGATTGCTTTCAATGCTGCAGT
Source organism: Psittacus erithacus (assembly GCA_009867235.2). Taxonomy (NCBI): domain Eukaryota; kingdom Metazoa; phylum Chordata; class Aves; order Psittaciformes; family Psittacidae; genus Psittacus; species Psittacus erithacus. The sequence continues at coordinate 17,323 of WYDI02020053.1, read as the reverse complement.
CTTACTGATGGGTTAGGTTACATTTCTCAATAACTCCGTTTATACATAGTTTGAGAGCTGATAGCTCTCCCTTCATAGAACAAGGAAACAAGAGACAGCATCTCCACCTTGGTTTTAAAAGTCCTTGTGAGTCACCACACAGCACAAATTAAAAACAAAAATGTATGTTGCCAAGTCACTCTGGAACTAAATACAAGAAAGGCTTTTGTTTTCCAAAATCTGGTTACTTGATCAGGGAGAGAATGAACAGCTCATCTAGTGAGGATTAACATTTTAAATACTTCGTGTCAAAGACCGATTATATCCTGTCAAAGGAAATGTAAATGGTCACAGAACAGTTGTGAAACTGGAGGGCTGTTTGTTACTGCATTATCAATTGTTTTTAATAACACAGTGAGCTATTAATTTCTATAACAAACTCACCCTGATTTAACCTAGTAATGTTATCCAAAGAGCGACGTGATATAGTTTGAAGAAAATATAAATAAATTTCATTTTAAGAAGAATATGAAGTTTATAAAACACATGTACTTTTTCAAATATTAATTGGAGTTTGGGTTTCCTTTTTAACCTTGCACTTGATTGCAAGTGTCCTGTGTTTCAGTGAAATTTTACCCCTACCTCATTCAATGGGAATTTTGCTAATAATTTCACTGACCAGAATTTTACCTGGGGGAGCCACATTCACTTCACTGTTTTGTTAGTGAACCCAAGAACACTTATACAGTAAGGACAGAGCTTGAAGAAATCTGTAAATTTTCTGGTTTCTATATTTTCCAAGTACATGTACTGAAATACATTAATACTTACAAGTGGCCACTGTGCATATTCACTTCCATTTTCAGCCAAGGGTCAGAACAAACTCCTTAGCTTTATTTCCTCATAATCAAATGCAAATCTTTCTAAAATGTCTGGCAAATTTCATCCAACCATAAAAAGGTTTGCACAACTAAATTACTTCAAACTCCTATCACAAATTACTAGTTCACATTCGCTATGGAAACAGACTTTCAGTTCACTTGAGAAATAACTAAGTCATAAGGATTTAACTCCCCATGCTATTCATTAAAAATAATTATTCAATGCATAAAGGCTCAGTGCTAAGCGAGTAAATGGTCAGGCTGCAGTATTCCCTTTAGCTGAAGAACAGACATCTCAGATGCACCGAAGATGCATTTCCCCACACAGCCCCCTTTATTGCTCATTTGGAAAGACTATCTCTAGAACAAGATGAGACTTCAGACACCCATTTAATTCCCCCCTCCTATACTGCATTTTCCGATAGGAGCGCTGATTACTAGTAGACAATAATGATTCTGTAATGTGAACATCTGTGCAACAGAAAACAGACTGAGATTAAATTAATGGCATGCATCTCACCATTAAGCAGGTACCAAATAGTAAAGTTTTTTTAACTGCCAATAAACCTGACTAAATTCTTACCGAAGATCTAGCCATGGAAACATGGAAATAATTTAAAAATCCATGAGCGCGATGCTCTTCAACACCCTTTTGAAATAAAATTTGGTTTTTTTAAATTAAATAATCAAACTACTCTTAGGCAGAGCTTTAACTGAGGTCTGAACATAGAGCACAACAAATTTTGTAAGTTAATGGTCTCACTACAACAATAACTCAGCCGTATTGCCCATGAGTAGCAATTAATTAAGTTTAATAAGGAATACTACGAGTTGTTCCTGTTTTTAAAATCCTAGCCAGGACCCTAAACAACGCTGCTTTTCTTATTCGATTTTCAAATGTTTAAAAATCCAATTGAACAAAATCATCTTCAATGCTGGAGAAAATCCCAATGCATAAAAATTCACTTAAGTGCTCTATAAAACAAGCTAACCAAATCCACGTGGTAGAAGAAACGTCAGTTTTTAACAAGCTACTGAATACCTCCTTCTCAGCAACAGAAATAACATTTATCTTTAATAACATGCAAAGAAGAAGTTTTTACCCATCACTAAAACTCTGAGTCAGGCATTCACCGAGGATTAAAAAGCAAACATTATCAAAAATGAACTTAGTGTGCTGAAAATTCTCTATTCACTTCTATGCGTGCAGAAGATTTTTCCCTTTCTCCTTCCAGTGAAGAGTGATCTTAAAAGGCTTAAAATTGTTTTCCTCTCTTAGTACTATAAGACTACATCATACAACAGAAAGCCAAGGAAAAACATTCAAGCATTATACAAGCCTATAGTATCCGTCTAATCTCCTGGGAACTACAGCACAAGTGATACATGTGAAACCAGCACAATTTTTTCAACTGTCTTATACAAAAACATATTACCTGAAAAAAACAGTACAAAAAATAGTGCCAACTACCTTAGAAAAAAAGGGATCAAAGATGGCCTTTAAAGGAGTAACATCACAAATTACTGTATACTAAGTAAGAAATGTAACAAGTAATTGATCATTTAAAACCATAAAAGACTACTAAAGGCACCAGGCTATCCCACCAACATTTGGAAGAAAGATTAATGAAATCAGCAAGAAAAATCCATCAGACTGGAAAAGAACCTGATTATTCCAGTGTATTACATGTTTACACTGTGAGCACCCTAATCTGAGGTTCTTAAAACTCATCTGCTTCCTCATTTGTACTTATTATCAATGGCATCCACATTATGCTACGAAAGTTTAACTAGCTTTTCAGTATTAGTACAGAAAGCACTATACGCCACATAAATTCTATTCATGTACTCCAGATCAGGAGAAAATCCACAATAAATAGAAAAAAATGGCAAACTGTAACCAGCTTCACAGATGGATTCATGTGCTCCAACAACTACTATCTCTACTGAGTAATGCTTGGTTTTGCTACAAATTAGGTTCAAATACTGAGGTTTTCAAGCCAAATTCCACAGATTCAAAATCCTCTTTATTCAAATTCCAGGTGCAGCCCCAGCATTTTTCACTTTTCTTTGAAGAAAAAAAGTAAGTCTACAATGCTGGTTAGGACCTATATTTACAAAACCTGCTTATGAAGGCAATCACTCCTAGTTGATATTATGGAAGGGTTCCAGATGCTTAGTCTAAGATAGGAACTCCCTGAAACAAAAGGTCAACAAGCCCAGTGTTCCCACCAGAAACCAAGGACAAGAAGAGCTTTATAGTAGTGAGTACCTCAGGAAGGATGCCCTTGCTGTCAAATACCCTTGCAGGCAACCACATGGACTCCTCCCAGCAATTTAGGGGCTACAGGATCCTCAAGACTCCCTCGCCATACCACCAGGCAACAGTATTTACCTTATAGGAATTACTTGTTAAAGAGCACCTCGTAGACGCAGTCTATTTCAACCAGGAAGCCTGACAATTAAAGAAAGGGGAAGAAAGCAGCCAAATATTTTTTTGGCCATAGTTCCCCTTGTTGGAAGCTTGAGTGCTCCTCTCAGCATAAACCCCTCTCTTGCTTATTCAGTTTGGGGATCAGCGTGCCAGCAGCACTCAGTAAATAAGAAAACAGAGTCCAAACTCCACATGTCATTTGCAGCTCAATAAAAAATAATGCTGGGTCTTTGACACATGTTTATGTAACACCCAATATAAAAGGGTTGTTACCGCTCATGAATAAATATGTAGCACAGGCCAAAGTCTGGAAGCATTTTCTAACTAAGAAAATAAAATCTGTGAAGTCCAAACTTCAATTTTTTATTAAGGTTTTTAGACCTAGGTTTCAAGTTTGGGACTTGTCAAAATAAAGAAAGTACATTTTGTAATGCAGTGATCTTGACTGATTTGGTTTGTGTATTTATGCTTACAAAGAATTTGGTAAACTGCGACAACTGTCTCAGCTAATGCAAGACATTCATCCACCTGGGAACAACCAACACTTCAGTATGTATCAATCAAAATGCTCAAAGAGTAAACAGTATCCTTTCTTACTGATTGCAGTAGTTATTGTAGAGCTTTACAAGGCTTGAGCTTATCATGCAGCTCCTTCTTATCACACACTACAGTGCTTACACTTGGAAAATTAATGTCATAGCATTTTAATCTTTATTATTCTCTACAGTTTGGAATGACCTGTCTCTTCAACTTTATAAATAACCCAAATACTCTGTATGCTTCATTTGCTATCACCATAGCAATTTTTTTCAAAAGATGAGTCAAATTCCTACTCCATAATTAAATGCATCTTTTTCAATTAAGTCTCTTCTTGCGGCATGAAAGCATTGGGCAAAGTTTTTATTCAAAAATCTCTTTCTTCTTCATTAAAATTTCATTGCAGCAATCATAATAAACCTTTCCTTAACAGAGGTTTTACATAAGATGTGTTTACAACCTTTACTACCTAGTTAATTCTTTTGCTCATGGAGCAGGCATTTGCTATGACACAGAGTCTGTCATTCTCATCAACTCAGTGATTCATCTGCCTTTCCTACACTTATCTTCAAACCTGTCTTTCCTAATTCTTTGTTTAACATATCACTGTTTAGGTACCGCTCTCCCTCTTTAGTTTTGAGCCAGGCTTTTTCCTTTCCACTGTATAGGGTCTAATGTTTGAAATGCTGTTGAGCACTGCCATTCGTGATACCTTGACTCATTTCTGTATTGACTACTGTTTTCTACAAAAGAAAACCAGTGTTACTTGTCAAATAATTACAGAGTTAACTCACCCAGGTCTTAGAATGCATAATACAGGAAAACAGACACATAGGAGCAGCGGTTAACACTTACAGGAAACTGGAGCAGTCTCTGGCCTCAAGTCATGTTCCACTGCCTTGCTTACAACCAGCAGAAATAACTCATAAAAAATTGGAACAAATAATTTTGCAGATGGATAAAGGGACATCCTTAAAGACCCACGACAGTCCATGAACCACCCACACCCTCCAGATCCTAGGATACCTGTGCTAATGCAAGTTTTGGCAGGATTAACAGGCATGTAAAATCCTGTTGAGCCCGGCTCCTGCTTTTTCTATTAGACATCTTGTCTTGGAAGAAGTTGCTTGGGTCACTGTAGTCACTGGCAGTCATATCGACCAAAGCGAAGATTGTAACTAAAACCCAGGTCAGAATCAGGATGTATTCTCATGCAAGGGAAGGAAAGCTAGAAAGGTTAGTAAGGTAGGTCTGTACCCATCCTAACCATTTTAGATAAGCACGAATAAACTGGCTTGACTAACCTTCTTTATGCAGGCTACCAGATGTTTGTTTTGTTCAGCTACTAGAGGCTCCTTATAATAAACATCTCTTCTTTTCCAGAAACTTGGATTTTTCATGGATGGTATACTTACATGACACAGTAACAGAGAGCTGGCTGTAGCACCCATTTTATTTTCTTTTTTATCCCCTGCAGAGAAGCTGTTTGATGAACTTCGACATTCAGAAACTACTGGAATAACGAGATCTCCAGTCACATGTTCATTTTCAAATGTTAACGTAAAAATCATACCATACCACTGCTCTCACTCTGCAATTTTGTATGGTCCCATGGTTTTAAATTAAAAGACATCTAAAAGACAACATCCATAATTCTAAGTTTTCAAACCCCGTAACACTTTAAATACATTTCCCGCATGGCTGGCAGGCACTATTCTGATCCACGTGGCAAACTGATGGAGGCACAAGAGGTCAATCTCGGGATGCCTAGTTTTTTTAAATAATTCTGGCATTACAGATCACATCCAAAACCCAATAGACAACCCAACAGACACCTTTGGCTTCATTATTTCTTTGATTTGAAATGCCAGCTACATACTCCCAGTTAACTAAAGACACTGCTGCACTGCATCCATTAAAAGTAACACCTAGAATTTTTTATTGTAACAATTTATCTACATGAGCATCTATGCTTTAGTAAACCATATATTTTAGAATTTCAGAACCAGTTCAATGGGATCCTGTCTTGTACTGCATTAGCTTCATTATGTCTGTCCAAAAAAACACTGTCACAAAACAGAGCAGTTACTTGCAGAGCATCTACTCTGTCAAACCCAGAACAATCCAGGCTCTATCCCAGAAACACAAACAACTTTACACAGCTCAGTTTTACACATCCTTCTCCAGATGCATTAAACCCCTATCTAACACCACTAAATGCCCAGGGCTAAAGTCAGTCGGAGAGAACTATAGAGGGATTGAAATCTCGAGAGTTTTTATTTAAGTGGTTTGCATCACTTCTTACCAGCCACCACAAAGTCAGAAAAGACTTTCTGCTTTCCACACACATAATAGCTACCAGATTTTCAACTGGATTATAGATTAAAAAGCAATGAATCCTGGTGATCACTCTTAAAGTTAAATTTGAAAGATACACTTAGGATACCAAGAACGATTGTCTGAATCTTTGATACTTTCAATAAACATTTTGCAAAGAAAATTGTAAGCACTGGATCCCATGAACATGTTACTTTTTTTTTTTACTTTCCAATATTAAAGCTACAGTAAGAGTAGGGAGCAAGGGAGAAGGTGAAAACCACATTTATGTTTCATATATTGCCTCTAAAGCAGGCCTTAGGAGGATACAGTATTGCCCATCTGCCTCTCTGATGCTCTGGCAGAATAGAAAAATGGTTGGAGAGCCCAGGAGAGAAGTCAAAATTATCCAAATGCCTGAGGCTGTAAGACACTCTGCAGTAGAAGTAATACTATCAAAAGCCACAACTAACATTACCTTACTAGTCACAGGAGATTTCTCGCTATCCCTTTGTCTCCTGAACTGACAACTGAGAACCACAAACTTTTTGGCAAGGAACACAGAAGATGGGTAACTTTAACAACACAACAAGAGCTTCGGAAAGCAGATCAACAAAAAGAACAGACGTGGAGCAGGTGTCTGCTTATAAAATGACCGTTTTTCAGGGTCACCACTGAAATAACAGAAACCTGAAGCAGAAAGTAAATCCTGAGAAAGCCGGGCTTTCAAACATCAGATGTAAGATCCCAAGCGTTCACTGCTACTAGGTAAAGTCCAAGGGTCAGTGATTTCCTTACTAATTTAGGGAGTGACCAAAAATAGAAGAGAGCTTGTGGCATTCTTGTCAGAGCAGACCTATGGAGCTCACAAACCCCAAAGTGACTTGTTACTTCTTCTGCCACTGAGAGTGTCTAAGATTCAGTTCCCTACAACCACAGCCAACTAGGCATCATACTCCCACATACTCTCTTCCAGCAAAAGCCCAAGAAAGACCAGCACCAAGCTCTGAGTCACAGGCTGTGCTCTATTAGAACTGCATTCATTAGAAACCAATGGGAATTGAGTCACCTGACATATCTTTATCACAAGAAACTTGGTTCAACATCTTCATGTGCCTATTAATGATCTGTCTCAGATTGGAGTTTCTCTAAATCACACGAGGTGCTTTAAGCAACATAAGAGGACAAGAGAAGAAGAAGCAGAATGGCCCTTGTCCCATGTGACATCAAGTCTGCAAGGATGTTTACTTCAGATGAAGTCCATGTCATGAAAGTACCCATTCTGAGGATCTACATAAAGGGCTAATTTAGACATGATGTTAATAAAACTATATCTGGACTGCCCAAAGCAGCTGGAAGGGTTCTACCTACTGAAGAAACAGAGACTATCTACTGGGAGGGTGCACCTATCATTAACAAGAAGTGATGCAGTTGATGCATTTCTTAAGTAGCAACAGAAAGCAAGACAATAAATACCACAGACAGCTACGGCTGTAATACTGGTCCCATGCCCCAGCATCATACCATGTTGTAATGTGTTATTAGGTGCTGCCTAGTGTTGAAATTAAAATCCTGGGGCTGACAGTCATTGTACAGTGACCCACAGAAAGATCACATGGCTCTCCTAGCAATATCTGTAGTTTTTTACTTTAGGTTTCTCATAGGTCATCTCTAACTGCACACGCACAAATCCACTTACCCTTCAGTTTCCCTCAGATGAAATGCAAGAAGAAAACTTTCAGTGTCCCTAGTAGGAGAAGTTACTAAACACAGAACCACCAGAAGCTTTTAGTAGCTTCTTCTACCGGCTGAAAAGACTGTCTCCTCCTTGAACTGATACCAGGCTACCAGATGACAAAAATCTTTGGCAGCTTCAACAGCTGCTTTTCACTGTAAGTCAAACAGGGAGACTTACAAGCAAGACAGAGAGTTTTTGAAAGAAACGGATACTACTCTGTGACACTTTGCAGTCAGAGGTGGTAAGAATGACTAACGACTTCCTAGTGCTTAAGCAAACCTAAGTTTCAGCTAGTTTTTCTCACAGCAATAAGTTATGTTCTTACACACATGGCAGAGGTGCATGGTGAGATCCTGGTCTCCAACAACGAACAACAACAATACCTCAATCAAGGAGCAGAGAAGTATTTCTCAGATCTGAAAGCTTATGCAGAAACATTTCAGCAGCTCAGCAGCTTCCTGCTGGCTGGCTGGCTTCGCTGAGCACAGCGAGATGAATCACCATGTTCTGCAGAAGAGATCTTTTTCCCTTCACGGACAAAATTAAGACTGTTCTAAGGCTGGTTCAGAGGAATGTGCTCTACACGAGTATACAACAGGCTGCCGACAACTCTTCAACAACATTAGTAACAAAAAGGGAAAGTTGATAATATTAATGTAAAAGTGGAATAGAAATGTGTGATATTCACTAGCAAGCATGCATATTTCTTGGCTGTGAAAAGTCTTAAAGTCAGTCTTAAATCATCCATCTCTGTAAATAGCTCTCCACAGAAAACTTTGGATACCTAGGGGTGATGTGATTAAAGGGTTACACAAGAAACTGTGAGCAGAAAAACATCACATCCAGCATCTAACTGGACAAGTGCTTGAATAATACTGACCTCAAACACTCACGCTACCACATACAGCAGTACCTAAAATATTTTTCCATCCAACATTTCCTCTGGTTATTTTTCTCCCTGTTAAGACATCAACTCTCTATTCCTGCAGCAAACAGTAAGACCAAACAACTGACTCCTTCATCAAAACACAACACTGCCAGGTAACTAAAAGCACCCACATTTCACATTTCCAGACTACAATAACACGGCTGTACTTGATTGCTACCTCATGTCAGAATTCAAGCTTACAATACAACACATAGTCACATACCTGTTAGTTAAACAAGTATAAGCCATGTTTTTTTCTTTTAATCTCACTTCTATTTGCTAGCAACATCCCCGCTTCTCAGGTCAGGTCTGCTTATCATTACTACAACAAAAAGTAAAAGCTTCCAGCAAACAAGTACAATTTCAAAGCTGAGACACACTATAGGAAAGTGCAAGCCTCCTACAGCTGTTTAAACAAGGTTTGGTTCATACTGTGGCCTTAACAGGACACTGTCATCCCAACTCGGCTAAATCCACTCATTTGAAGTTAATTCTTTTTTATTTCTTCTCTCTTTTTTTTAATGGGCCATCCCCAGTCCAACTGATTTTGAGTTGTAACTTACCAGAAGGAAAGCTTTTGGTCCCATGTGAATGGAAAAGCAGCTAGTAATTAAAAACAAATTAACCTTTTTCCAACTGTGCCCAAGTCGTAATACTGCATTCTCAAAGAAAATCGTTACAGTAAGTACACAAACTCTGGTAACATTCAGAGCAGGGACAGGAGAACAAAACTGGACAAAGGGAGAGGCTTTGCATCACTTGGCTGCTGTGCTTAGGTAGACTGACATCATTAATTTCCAGGGTGGGTCAGGAGGTAGTTAATTCCTAACTGCTAACAGCAGTGTTTGCATACAGAGAAAAGTAGTTTCATATATCTGGAGGATTGGCATTTGAAATATCAATAAGCTACCTTTCCCTTGAGAATAACATAGCTGGTTTTTGCTGGTATTGCAACTTTCATGAGTAATTATCAGATTGGGAATCAGCAGAGACACAAAAAATCAAAATTAAGAACGCTGATCAGTCATTGCTCTCCATTACTTTGTAATGGAAACATTCACATTTGGCTTCATGGGAGTATCCTATACTTCATGGGTGTATCATGGAAATATATTAGCTATTCTGTGAACTCAGTAATCCTGATCAAGTTATTCCTCACTTGTAACAGAAAAACTTTATTGATTACAGTAAAGATACATCAGCACAAACATGTCATTATGGCAACAAAACTATCTGTATTTTGTAAGTACTCCATAATTTACTCTTTATTTTTCAAATACTAACTTGGATTCAGCAAGGCAGAAAAAGCAAGGCAGCAAATCTAGAAAACTCAAAAACTATTTAAGATTACTATTAGTCTGGGAGGTATTAAAAAGGGGGACATATATGTTTAATTCAGGTCTGGTTAACAGAGATTTTTGGAGAGGCCTGAGAAGCCACTCTTGAAATCTAAGCACAAAATTGGGTATTCAGACAACTCTTTTTCTTGCCTGATCCTGGGCGGGTTCATTTGACCTCTGGCAGCCCATGTAAATCAGTTTATCAAAAGAGGAACTAAAGGGGGGTACTTGGTGTAAACTGTTTAAAGCCTGACAGAGGTGCTGAACCCCATAGTTCAAACCTGAGTGAGCACAAGGTAACAGCACAGGATTTCTCTTTAAGTCAAAGCCTCCCTCTGAAGCTTGGCACTGAGAGCTGATGCCCGAAATAGACTCTGTGAAAAATGTTAGCCTGAATTTCCCTTTCCCTCAGCCTGAGCTCTTCAAACTGTCATCTGATGTGAGGCAAAAAGGGAAATTATAAAGTGTATTATTAAATACTTCAGATGCTGCCTGGAAAGAGGAAAGTTTTGTTTTGTGAAAAGCTATAGCTCCTATACCAAGTGTGGCTACAGAGGCTGGATAGTTCAATGAAGCAAAAAGTAAACTGACAGCAGAAACAGAAGTAAGGTATCATCCTGACCATTTGCACTGGGCTCCATCTATTCTGCAACAGATGACACGTCTGACAACTTGAATTTGCCAAACTGCTCTATTTATTATTGGGTAAGGATGTAGACAGATGCATCTAAACCAAGCCCTACTCCTTTTATTTACTTCCCTTTACATTTCAGCTTGAAACAACTTGAGACCAAATTAATGACTCCTAATTTTAATAAGGACTTTGTATTTTCTCTTATATCACGATTTCTCAATTCACACAATAATTTGACTAAATCAGTGATCATTCAGAAATGGTACAAATAGCTTTGGGTATTAAAACCCGGCTTACAGGTTACAAAAATATTCAGCACGGTGACAGAGAAAGGTAGAAAAACTTGAATTCCACTTGTTCAAAAAACAGAAAAAAAGAAGCAAAAGTACATTAGATTTGTATTTCATTGTTTGATTGGGGGGAGTGAAGAGAGGTGGTTTAGTTTTGTTTTGGCTTTTCTCCTTAGCATTAGCGATACTGGACTCAGCACAGCAGGATTCAACTTCTTAAAGAACAAGATTTATGATTAGAAAAAAGGCATGAAATTATTTTCAACTGCAACAGAGAAAAACAAAGACTAAGTGCATTTTTTGGCTCCACGTTGTTTCTTTGTAGAACAAATGATGACTAAACTCTTGTACTAGATTTTGCTAGTTCAAAGACTCACTGGAGTAGAATTAAAAGCAAATACCCACAGCACATAGCAGTGCTGTAACAGGCAGTGTGCCTCTGAAGTCTCTGCTGCTTTCACCCTGGGCTGCTCACAGGAGGACACTTCCAAAACACATACCCTTGCCCAACTCTGGCGTAAAGTGATAAAATGCACGTATTATATTAAAATATTCCCAATATTTAAATGCATTTATTTAAATTTATTATTAAGACTAGTAATAACTCCACATGAATAAGAAAATAAATCCCTATTGCGATATTCATACATGTTAACATAATTCAACTTTAGAGTTTTGACATGTGTAGCTTATTAGACTCTCAAGAATGTAAAAACACCATTGGCATTTTTCATATTGCAAGTGTCTGGAAGATAATGGCCGTACAGATTTTATGCAGAACAGTGCAAGTAAACTTGCCAAACTTTCATCATCACTCCTTTGGAAACTCTGAGGGGGCCTATTAATGCGGCATTTTGTTTGACATGTACACAGAATGTGCTTAGCGTGCAGAACAAGTATGGCAATAAACCTTTTCTTAACAGCTGTGTTATTTTCACTAATGATAAACACATAGCTAAAGCCACATATCACCACAACTTAAACTGGTGAGAAAAGCTTAGTCACTACATGGAAAAAGAGACCATCACAACAGAGAGGAAGTCATTTATTTAATCTTAACTAGGCAATTAATTGTCTCACCAATAAACACAGACGAACATGCAAATTGTTCTAAATTAAATAAAGTTCATGATCATCGTAGCTTATATTCTGCTTCTGACCTTGCTGCATCCATTCTTTAGTGACAGATTCCTGCCCACGGGCACATGTGTGCAATTATCACTGATCTCGCTGGAAACTGTGATTGCATAACTGAGAGAATTTTATTTTCCAGAAAGCTTCCTTACGGTCTAAGAGCTTTGGAGGCCAAAAAGGCTCTTTTTGTCACTGTCGTGGTTCGTTCCATTCTGACTATACTCAAAATGAAAAAGAAATGGACATGTGAAATGCAGATGTTAACGAGCAAGACAGTGTATTGATTTGGTTAAGCCATTTAATTTTGACAAACTGCCAAAACAACAATAAAAGAATCGCAAACCTGAAATATTGAAGATTTCATCAGCAGTCTACAATGAACAGGGAGATAATGAGTCCCCAGCAACCTCTAGGAAGAGATCGATACCCTCCATGGAACTGCAGTGACTGGGAATTCCAGACAGTGCCCTTCGATTTTCTCTGAAATCTTATCTTTACAAAGTAAACAAACACAAGATAATAACCTTTAAACTTTCCGCAGCCATTCATAAGCGGATTCATTACTACAGAACAGCAGCTGACATTCAGTATCAGTCTCTGTTCAATACGCGGTACTCCGTGTGTCGCAAAACTCGATCTTTTAAGAGGCACAGGTTCCAATTCCCACAATCATGACACTCAAAAAAAATAACAAACCAATTCAGGTGCATCAGAAGCATTTTCCAGCTTTTCTCTGAATCAGGACAGCTGTACACACCCCACATTTCCGGTGAAAAATAAATTTATCATATAATCAACTGAGTCCACAATCTGAAGCCTCAAAAAACCATTAACTATTGCAGAAACCAATGCAAAACTTTGTATTTAAGTTTCAAAATGGGAAAAATCCCTTTGGTTTCAATATAAAAAAAAAAAAATTACTAAAGGTGAATAAAATTTTCAAAACTTTCTTTTTGTTTATTTACTGGCAATCAATAGAATTTCAGTTCCTGCATTCAGAAATACCTGAAACAAACTAAACTATGACAGAGCTTTTAAAAAGCATTTGCCTGGTCTCTACGGACATGTTAACTACATAGTTTAAAACATCCTCAAAATTAAGATAATAGCTATATAAAAGCAGGATTTTTCAAAGCAAACTTTGACAAATCCATCCTCAAAGAATTAAAAAAGATATTTTTACTCTAAGCATTTGATAAATGGCATCTAATTCCTTGGAAACAACAGCATTTAAACTACATTAGCCTAGGATCTTCAATTATAATTTTATCATTTTATTACACTGGAGAGAGGAAAAGAACAGAAGAGGTAAGTTCTGGTACATGACCCCCATATTATTTTTTTACAGCAATTTGCAGAACACCACCAGTAAACATGGTGCTTTACAAACCACATGAGAGGTCATTACCCTACAGAGCTTACAACTACAGCAAACAAATCAAGTACAACAACCCTTCCATTCAAAGGAGATATGAGGACATTCCTTTTTAATATATTAGTGCATTGTCATTAAAGAGATCTTTAAAACACTTTACAGTCCTCAAACCAAGCAGCACCAAACATTGACTAAAATGGGCACATTTTTCTCCTTGCCCTTGCTTACTCATATGGTGCACCTTGAAATAGGGGGCAGATGTACATCAAATCACTTCTCCATCACAGGCACAGAAGGGAGGGTATGGAAACACACTATGTGGGAGATACAAGGGAACTGTACCTGTTAAAAAAAACCCCACCAAAATCCAGGAGAACAAGCTGGGCTCCAAGCTCTGCTCCTCTTCTGCTCTTTGCACAACCCCGTCATGACTTTGCTTTTGACTCTTGCTGGCTGTACCTTTGCTCTGACATTGTGCAGAGTTATACCCACCAGAAACACCATACAAGAGAAGAGGTGAAGGAAAACAGGAAGAGAAATTCATGCATGAGCAACAGGATGGAAGCTCATAAAAAGACAGACTGAGATGTTTGTTTATACTGTGGGCTAAATATTACGTTTTCCTTTCAAGTTTGCTTCTTTTCAAACTGAATTTCTTACATGACATCAGACCTGGAAAACAGCCAATATTAGCTCTGACCAACTATGTTTGTCATTTAGTTTCTTTCAAAGTATCTCCTTTTCTTTAATTTTAGATCAGTAATCAACATCTTCACGGGTCCTTCTGAAGTGACCATCATCATGCCCCTCTCAAAAACCTTTACTTGCTACACAGTGAAGTACGAACAATTATCAAAGCAGAGAAGCCTTGTTTTCATTGCAGGTTCTGCCACCACAGCAGCAGCGCCTGCAAGGTACAAGTGCAATCATTTTGCTCTTGGTAACCTCCTTCACAAATTCAGAAGTAATTCTTTTTCTTTGATTAAAAAACCCCTAAAACAGTCCTTAGTGTTCTCTGCTGAGGTGCAAGCTCCTTTCAATCCAAAGAATCTGTGCCTCCATATCCCAGAAAATTTCCTTCATGGCCTTACGTGACATCATCACACTCTGGCTGCTTATGAGTTAGACACCTAGTAAATCCGTCACCTACTACTGTCTATATGTTACCAGAATATTTCCCACACCTAAGAAAGCAAGGAAGCTGGAAAAAACCTCTGATGGGACAAATACAACTTCCCGTAAGCAGGACACCTTTAAACCTCTAGGCATGAGTGGTAGCTCAGAGGTCAATGGTGAAGGGTGGTCAGGGACATCACCAGAGCCCTCCAGGAAACACAGGGGTGGGGAAAGCCAGTGCAGCAGCTTAATGTATGAGACAAAATAATGTTCTCTGTAGAAAGAAAATACCTTCTCATAATGACATTTTCATCCTATTTTTCCTTCCACCACCCCCCAATCTCATCCCTCCTCTACACTGAAAAACTCATAGAAGTTTAGCCTTTAGCTGAGAGAGAAAAAAAAAGCACAAACCCCAGTAAGGATAAGGTGAAAATGCCGAGTAACTTTAACATCAGCCAATTTCCAACAGTAAGCTTAAGTTAAAAATTACTACTGAAAGAATGGTTTTTTAGAAATTATTTCTGATGATCACTGTCAGGTTAACCAAATATTAAGGTTTCATTTATAACTGATTAACACAGATTATCACCTTCTATACCCACTGCAGACTTGATTAATTTTATATTATTAATGACTATAAACAAAAAGGTGGCTATCACTTATTATGAGGGGTTCTTTTTAAAGATGTTTAGCTGGTAATTAACAAGGTACCAGCACACTGTACACTAGCCATTGCTTACCCATTCATTAAAAAAATCATCCCTGTTACCCGTGCATGACTATAAAGGTGAGTATAAACCAGAATGTTATTGTCTTACCTCCTGCTGATCCATGGCCCCAGCCTGCATTACTAGAAAAAAATTACTGAAGATGTTTTCTGTGGGTGACTCGAGGAAAATGTGTGGAAGAGTTAATCCCGAGGTTGGCTTTGGTTTAACAAAAGCAAAGTGAGACACACTGCATTTACCTAACAACTCCCAATCACAATGCTCAGAGAAGAGGGAAGATAATTTATCAGGTGTACATGTAATCTTTGCTGAATTATTAAAACACCAGAATGAAAAAAGGAAGCAGATGAAATCCCAGAAAAAAAAAACCCACATGTAGGTAAAGAATCAAATAGCTTAGCATGATAATATGGGAAAGTAATTAAGAACTTGGATCAGCCAATTGCTGTGAGAGTAAAGTTTTCCTGGAGCACATTTTAGCTGAGCAGATGGGTTACATCAGGTAAAAGTGTCCTACTTTCAGAACACTCAAATACCGTCTTTTGGAGGTGCTGTCTTGCTAGTGTGGTGTACAACCATCACGATAACTCGACCACATATATACCCCCATTACCTCAGATTTTATTTGCAGTTTACTTCTGTGAAGTCAAACCATTCTCAGCATCTTTGTCCTGACTGTTACCAAGTCTGTGCTACTTTTGTAACCTTGGGTTTGTGGGGTTTTCTTAACCGAAGTTATTCTCCTGTTAAGACAGCACTTTTCAGAAATCCCAGAAAGTGAAAATAAGTGGTACCGTTTTTCTGGCATCAAACACCTAGTTAAGTTTAATGTGTTTACAATGCAGGATTTAACAGGAATTTCAGAAAACTGTATTATTATACCTAGCCACACTGGATACTGCCAGTGAGAGGCTTTCTTTAATTTTACTTTACATTTATGTACGCTTTTATTTTGTTGCTGTTCCAAATATGTAAATATTTTAAGTTACGTTCACCAAATTCTGAGCTGATTAATAGCTATGGTCAGACACAGTATCTGTGAGATGCCATTCAAACACAGTCACCTATGCAACACCATTCTTTGTGTACCAAGCAACAAGTAATGCAAATTATCCATCTTTATGCCTCAGTACAATCAATGAGGACTGGACTACAACATTAAGTCTTAGGAGAAGTGGGTTTGGCTCTGTTTAATTATGAAGTTATATGATTACACATGCAAACAAGCTGACAAAAATCAAGCCTTTCCCTTGCCTTTAAACTCTCAACCCTTCAGAAAGGGTTGAGGCTGGATGAGGCCCAAGCTCTCCCTCATCCAATATAGCTCTCTGCAAACACCAGGGAACAGGCGTTCTGGAGCAGTGAGAAATAGAGCACTGGAGATGATGGCTGCTCTTCCACTGGGTTTCCTGACAACAGAAGACTTCAAAGACAGCACAAAGCACTAAGCAAGCACCCAAGCAAATGACTAAGCAAGAACTAAGCACCTCAGAAACAGCATTTGGAGGCTGAAACTAGACAAGTATCAGAGGAATGACCTTGCATAGCACAGACCTAACACAACCATACTATAAGGATAGGAAGGGAGATACCTAAACTTGATTTACATACCCAAAGACTGTCGTATAGGAAGTCAGTAGTTTGGAGTTTGCATGGTAGCTAAATCAGCTGGTGCCTGCATAGAATCATAGAATAGTTAGGGTTGGAAAGGACCTTAAGATCACCCAGTTCCAACCCCCCCTGCCATGGGCAGGGACACCTCACACTAAAACATGTCACCCAAGCATCTGTCCAATCTGGCCTTGAACACCGTCAGGGATGGAGCATTCACAACTTCCTTGGGCAACCCATTCCAGGGCCTCACCACCCTTACAGTAAAGAACTTCTTCC
>WYDI02020052.1:0-10693 GCA_009867235.2 Psittacus erithacus | reverse complement strand
AGTGTTCAAGGCCAGGTTGGACACAGGGGCTTGGAGCAAGCTGCTCGAGTGGAAGGTGTCCCTGCCCGTGGCAGGGGGTTGGAACTGGGTGAGCTTTAAGCTCCCTTCCAGTACAAACCAGACTGGGATTCTGTGATCTGAGGGGTTGTGCTGTGCATAGCAGAGATTGCTGCAAAGCATTAGCAGGTTCTTAACAACAATGGCCTTAACAGCTTGATCCTGTTGAAGGAAAAGAGGCTTCACATTAGCACCTACAGTCGCCTTAGAGCACGATCTATTCTCCACACGCACAACTGGCAAAGAGAAGCTTTGTCCCAAGCCATCTTGCACTAGTGGGTTTAGCAATCAGGTTTCTTTGTACCTAAAGTAACTCTGCAACGATTTCATGTGGAGCAAGATCATGTTTTACTCTGGTTCTTCAAAAGAAAAGAAAATATGGGGGGTTTAACCATGAATAGAGCTAAAAAACAAAGTATGTCATCTACAATAATGTATTCACAATATTGTCATTCGAATTAATTTCTAAAGTGTTAGAAAATATTTACATGAGAAAATCTTTGTAGTTTTAACTTCTTTGAAAATAAAATCACCCATTCATGATGCAATAATGAGTAAGAAGTACAAAGTGATCTAATGCCCATTCTTCTGTATCAAACTGGCTTTCATTTTTAATCATTAATGCTGCCAGTCTGAGCTTTTGAATAGTTACAGTTTACATCAAGCTGCCTAGGGGATGTACTCAGCCTTGGGAGAAGGAAAACAAGTCGCTTGTTCTCTTTTCAAAGGCCAGACCAAGACTTTTGCACCTATAGTAGGAAAGGTGTGAGATCCTTATCACATGAATGCAGCAGCACTTCACCCCATGTCTTTGGTATCTCTGTTTTGCATCCTTCTGAGGCTATTGACAGCTATTATGGGCACTCATTCACCGAAGAAGTGAAGGGGGCTTTTCAACCTCCTTGCCAGACCTCTGACATGCAGACAAATAAAGAAGTCAAACAAGATGGACAGCAGCTTTTAATGCAAGAGCTAGAAATGCGATTACTTTGTCAGTATTTGCATTGTAAGATTTTCCAGGCACATGAACCCACAGTATAGTTAAACACTGCTATTCCAGTTCAGGATACTGAGGAAGTAGAGCCAGTGTTTACTTGGAAGTTGATCTTCATCATCAAATTGTTATCAGTAATTAGGTTTTAGAACTAAGAGATAGGTATAGCTAACAATATGAAAAAAGCCTTTTATTCTCTCTTTTTTTCCTTCCAGCACTGCATATGAAAAACTACACACTTTGAAGTCCCGAAGAAGTCCCTGGTGTGTTCAGTTCTTCAGATGAACATTCATCTCTAGGAAATAGGAACACATGCTGTATGTCTGTATCATTAGCTACACGAGCAGTAAATTCTTATTACTCTTAAAGATGCTTGAGCTCATTCCATTGTCATAACTTCAGGAGGTGTCCACAGGTTAGAAATCACCACAGTGGATTTACCGCTATTGCTAACAACATTCACTTGCTAACGACAACACACTTGAGAATGTGTCCACCAGAATAAATGTGCCTGCTCATGGTGTTTGATAGCTGAGTTTCATATCCATAACCCCCCCAAACATTCCACCCTGCTTTTCTTGTAAGCACTTAGTGAAGGCATTGAGGCAAAAAGGAGGATGTGAAGGAAAGATGTGTTCAAAGTTTAGGATAATTATTTCTAGCTCTAAATGCAAACTCTCATGTTAACATTGCTCTCCTAGAAAGGGCGGCTGGTATTTTAATACAGGTTCTTCTTTCTTTGACTTTTAACGTGCTATTAACATCCTGCCAGAGGTGATAGTTCTGCACATCAGGAATATCTACTACTACCTACTATTTGGCACGGGGAACTAGTCCTTTTGGGAAGTTTCATGTTTTCTAGTTTTACTGTTTTCAGGACCAGATCACTTACAGAAGTGAGCTTGGTGCCTCTAAGTTGCAGGTAAATAAGAAACATTTACCTTGCAATTTTTAACCTTTTCAAGCTCTGAACTGCACACAGAGAATATTTCCATAAAAATCTCCCTTCCAGACCGGCTCCAAACTTTATCTGTAGGTGGCTGCTGCTTCAAAATTGTGTCTTTTTTTCAGTGCCATATTCTTTTTAAAGGCTGTTGAGAACTTTGCTTCAGTGTTTGCAAGGGTTTTGTGTCCTTAGGAAATTGTCCATCCAGTTATGGCCAATTGTGGTGATAGAGATACTGGTGTAGAGATGGCAAGAGACAAGTGGAAGCCTCAGACAGCAAAATGGCAAATATGTACCATACTAAATTATAACCTTTCTGAGTTGAGCCATTTTCTCTTCATGTAGGCGTTTTGCATTTCAGTCTTATACCTCTTTGGAGGTTCCAAATGTTAGGAAGTATAACTGATGTTTGGAGATATATGATGTGATATCTGCCTTTCTTTGATGCCTGTCCTTTCAAGAATTTCTGGTATGTATATGTCTTAGCTAATAAAATCTAAAGTCCCATGTTTCACGTGGCTTTATGTTAGCCACTTCCTATGGAAGATTATACCAGCTGAATTTTGTCCCCCACACTTGTTTATTGAAAGCTTGGACAAGCACTTATTTAAAAATAAGTATTGTAATTGTTGTTATTAATATATATTAATAGTAATTATTATTATACCAATACTAATACTTCTACTAATAAAAGGGTAGCAGCAAATCTGGCACTGGCTTTGCTTCTAGAAAAAAACCCATTTGTAATCTGCATAAATGGTTTCTAACGTACTCTTGCTGTTAAGCAGAATTCTGCTCCAAAACCAGATAATTTTGGACTCTAAGAAGGGAGCCTAACTTGATGTCTTTCAGCTCTAGGAAGGCTTTCTTTAGCCTGTTAATTTTTATGATTACCACATAATGTTTCTTTGAACATAAACTCTCTTGTGCCTCAAGGCAACTGTGCTTAATGTTCAGCAGCCCAAGTAAATTTAACATGGTAAAATCATGGCCTAATCAGATATACCTGGTGTGTGATGTGTGGGTGGGAGGAAGCGTAGGAGTGCTAAAAGCCATAGCAGTGGTTTTAGTATGTGTCAATATTTAGTGAGTTTTAGTTGCTTGTTTGATGGGAGAACATCACACTCCTAATTTATTTATCATGGGTTGACAATTTCTGGCATGGATTCTTTCTTTGCTTCCGTTTCTCAGCTTCCCCATAAACAAAGCATTATCTGTCTTAAAAATGAAGGTATGTTTGGGTGCTACCACACCTCTTCATGATGTATTTTTCAGAGAAGGAACAGATAGAGTGATTACACCAGTCTTTGGCATTCAGAGAAGTGTTTTAGCTGTTATCCATTCAATAAGACCACTTACAAATCATCTCTGCTGGAGAAGTCTGATGTTATCCAAACAGACATGCTACACCTGTATTTCCTTTAGCAGAACGCCTAGAGCAGTTCCTAAAGCAATGTTGTTCTTTTTTCATGTTGTGTGTATAATAATCAGGCTGTAAGCATCACTATTAATTGCTGGATTTAGAAGCCAGATGTTAGTACCTTTTTAATGAAGTCTGCCAGGCAGCATGAGTGGGTAAATGGCTGCTTTTGCAGAGAAAAATAGATGTTCCTTTCAGCATGATCATAGGAAGGAAAAGGGAACTAATTTGAGTTGATTTTCCACAGGTGGATGTACTTCAGAGACGTCCCCAGAAAGGGCACGTTACCTTGAATGTGAGAGGCGCAGTACTACTGGGTATTTACTACAGAGGGTCGGCATAATCCCCATGGATTTTACAACATTCACTGGGGGAGGGGGTATGAAGTTGATTATTTATTTTATTTTTTTCCTGTCTGCAAATTTGCAAGATTGAACTTTCTGGGGAAGATCCCTATGAAAAACAGAACTGGAGGGGCCCATCTTTAATGGATGCTGAGCACCTCCCGTGCTAAGGGTATTCTTTTCCTTCTTGGTTAGGATGCAGCCTTGCAGGAGGTGTAGTCAGTGCGTTGATTCCTACCTCTGCTTTCCTCACTGTGTCTGCATCTGGGGGAACATTGTCCTAGAGGCAAATCTAAAGCAGCAGGTGATGGTGGGTGCTTGGGTTAAGTACTGGCCCACACTGAAGTCTGTTTCACCTGAAGGTTTGTTTTAAGATGAGTTTTCTCGGGAAGCTGGTGCATTCCTGGTGCTCAGTAACTGCACTGTCTGATGGGCTGGAAACCACGTCAGCATCTAAGGGTGCAGGCAGACGGGCAGGGGGAAGAGTTACGACCCAGGATCTGGTCTGCAGCTGCATGCTGCGCAACTGGAACTTTTCAGTACCTGTTGTTTGCCAGCTGAGCTGCTTGTCTGAGTGCTCCCCCACTGCTTGAGCATCCTCCAGCACATCTCAGGCTGGGAAAGGGCGGCTGCACCCAGTCAGAGGTGGTTGTTTTGGCTGTTAGGAGCAAATCCCTGAATGCTCTAGGGCACTGTAGAAGAGCCATAGGTGGAGAGGCGGGTTCTCATCTGGTTCCTATTAGAGCTTTGGGGTGGTTCTACTGAGTTACACCAATGTACCAGGGGGATCTTCTGGCACTGAGCCTGCTCTGGGGTTCTGTAGGTTAACACACCTTGTAGAGGCATGTGAGGAATTACTGGAAGCTTTTAAGGAGCAGCTTCAAGGCCAAGCTGGACAGGGCCTTGAGCAACCTGGTCTAGTGGGAGGTATCCCTGCCCATGGCAGCAGGTTGGAACTGGATGAGCTTTAAGGTCCTTTCCAACCCAAACCAGTCTGGGATTCTATGATTAAGTTGCAGCACAGGCTCATGGAATTTAAAAATGTGACCTTAACCTCTCCTTCCCCAGACAGGCATGTTGCACTGCCATGGGTCAACTGATCATTGCTGTACTTTGGACTTGGATGTGTTATTCACAGCAGCAGCAAGCAGGTAAGTAGAGATTAGTGAATGAACCTTTTGCCCTATCTTGAAAGCTACAGTAATATAAGTGCTGCTTTTGGTTTTGTGTTTGTGTAGTGTTCAAGCTAGTGAGATTTTGGCCCAGCCAAGCCACTCAGGGTTGCTTCAGGAACAGCAAGAATGATAAACTGCATTGAGTAGATATAGACAACTGCCTTAGTGACAAAAATTGCTTTCAAAATTGAACTGTGTACAACTAATTGAGGTCTAATACAACCACAGAAGCTACAATTTTTCCCTTTAAAAGTCATGAGGATGGTGCCAGGGCCCATGAGAGCAACATCTCCCCCAGAAGACCCAAGGAGGTCAGTTTAAATGGTGAACATTGTCCATGAGATCTCAGCTGAAACTATTCATCTCACTGCACCAAAGAGACAAGCTGGCCCTGGGATGGGAGCTGCAGGCTGCAGGCCACCCAGCTCTCCAGCTGATCTATTTATTAGTGGTTTGAAGGAAAATGAATTTTCCTCCTCTTCCTTCCTGCCCTTACTTACATCAGTCACTAATAAAATATACACGGCTTGTTTGAAGGCTTAGCCAGTGTTGGCATTTGTACTTACACTGACAAAATGCTGGTCTGTGCAGAGCATTGGAGGAACATTGTTCTGACAGCCCATTGAGTTGTACATTTCCAAACTTTCCTGGTTAATGTACCATGGGCTGCCCTCTGCTCCCTCCCTGTGCTGATGTCACAGTCCCTGAGCTGCTCGCTGCCGGCAGTGTGCCCAAGGACCCTCCTCACAGCACCCAGCACCCGCTACAGAAGGGGCTCTGCTCATTGCTGGCTCCAGGACCTTCCTTGCACCCAGCACCCAGTGCACAAGGGGCTCTGCTCATTCTAGCTCTGCCTCAACAGGGGAACTCTGCATGTGGCAGCACACAGGCTCAGAGCAGGGAAAAGTGGTTCCTGCAGAAACCATGCTACCAATCGATGCTAAAACAGAGACAAGGATGGGTCAGGGCACACCAATGTGTACTCCTGATGCAGAAAGGGCTTTTTCAAAGGGATCACGCTTTGACAGCTGTGTGATGGTGCAATAGCATTCCTTGGATTTGCATTTTTATGTTAATGTAAGCTACTCATGAGGCTTTTCCTATAGCAGTAATCCTGGAAAATTTTAAATACAGTGTTTCCTGAAAAGCCAGCAGTAAATAAAACCAGCCCCATCCCTAGTCCTGGTTTCATAATCCTGGAGAGTTTACCTTCATAACACAAAGAAAACCAAAGCAGAATGTGGAAATACAAAATGAGCATGCCAGAAGCCCCTTGGGAAGCCTGTTACTTACAAAAGGAAAGGATGAGCTGAAAAGAGATCATTAAATATTGAATGTGAAGTAATGCATAGTATGTAAAGCACCAAGAAAAAAATCCTTAGCGTATTTGTGGAAGCATTTTGAGAACATGAGAAGCTTAAAAGCAACACACACACAATGTTTCATGCTGACAGTTGAATGATGGAACTGAGTACAATCACCCTGCTCCAACAGCAAAACCCTCATGTCTCCAGACTTGTTTTGTTGTGTCATTTGCTATAAGCTTGTGTTTTATTGTTCAGTTGCAGACATTCCAACCTATGGCTTTTTTCCCCTCCAAACCCCAACCCGTGGTGCTATAAAGCAGTGCTTTGGGGGCTTAATCCCTGTCACAGTCACTGTGGGTTTCTTTGCCTTACCTTGACTAGTCTAAAGAAAGTAAAAAAGAGAAGAAAAAGAAAGGTCAGTATCATAGATTAATACAGGTACTGCAGATCTGTGATAAACCTCTGTTAACGTGTCTGGTAGCTGGGTGAGGCCTTCCCCCCTTTATTTTCTCATTTTAAAAGGAGTATCTACTGGCATTTCACTTACTGTTGGAGACTGCCAGTATCTCCCTCACTCATGATTGATCAGAGTTGGAAAATTTGAACTGGCTTTTCTAATACATCCTTCTTGAAATGAAAGATTGGACAGGGCTGAATAGAGTTAATTCAATCAGGTAAAGCATGGAGGTGTTCACTCTGGAGTGTGAGAGCATTGGGTGTTTCTGGCTGGAGTTGGTGTGCAAGTGTATTTCATAGAGTCACAGACTGGTTTGGGTTGGAAGGGTCCTTAAAGCTCATCCAGTTCCAACTGCTGGCAATGAGCAGGGACAATCTTAGCCAGACCAGGCTGCTCAGAAGCTGGGGAGCTGATTGCTGCCCTGACCTGTGTGGGCTGGGCCAACAGGAGGCACTGAGAGAAAGAAAAGCTCGTGCATGTTGTCGGCACGTCTGAATTACTGCAGTCTTTCTTACCTAGTGTACCCAGTGTGCAGTGCAGCAGTGACTGCTCAAGCCATATCTCAGGTAGTTATTCTGTGAGTTAATCATGGAAGAGAAAGAGCTCAACACAGAGCAATTCCCCATGAGCTGTCTGGCTGTTTCTCTGTGTTGTGAAGTCTCCTCAGTGATCCCCCACAGACCTCACTCACAGGCAAGCTGTACCAGTGGGGTACAAGATCAGTGGGGTCATGCAAGAACAAGTCTTTCTTCTCTAGCTTGTTCCCAGCTTGGACCTGATCAATCACTGGGGTCAGCTACTGGAAGCTCAGTGCCGTCAGGAGCAAGAGGAACAGAATGAGGGGTTCATTTACTCCAAGCAGTGTGGGAGGTTGGAGGTGGAGTGGGTTTTAACCCAAATCCAGGTCTGATTTTGTAATTTTGAAGCAAATCCTGACAGGATCCCAGCAGGAGCAACCGGGCTGGGAAGGACACCCTTATCCCCCCCAGCCTGAGTCTAAGTCTGGGAGAAGCTCAGCAGGAAAGGTCATGTGTTGGCAGCTGGTAAAGAGCAGGTTAAAAGCTGCTGAGCTCTGCCACTTCTAGGGCAAAGTGAGTCGCCTCCAGTGCAAGTTGGTGCTTCTCTTCAGTGTTGTGATTAATTGTTCTGGTCATCATTCAGTGAAAGATTTGCAGTGCAGCGCAGTGAACTCAAGTGACCTAGAAATAATTCCCTAACACAACCTGACGCTGTGGCTTATATTCCCAGAGACATTTATTGTTTTACTCAGAGAAGATCTTCATCAAAACACTCCTCAGTCATTCCAGGGTAGCTGATTCCCGTCCTGCAATACCAAATAGCTTTATATACACAAGGTAATAGTTAGCAACTTCCTATTTCAGCAACTGAGTGTGCTGGGACAAGGGTTTTGCTGGTGGAGCTGCAGAGATGCCCAGAGGTGCATCTTGGCAGCAGGAATCTCAGCTGTGTCTCAGGACTGAGCCCTGGGGCAGAGCCATACCTCACCATGCTGTGGGGCAGGCTGGTTCCAAGCCACTGCCTCAACTGGTGTTACTGGTCCTGCCCCAGTGCCAGGGGCAGGGGTCACCTACCAGCTGTATTGGCTGTAGTTAATGTTAATTGACTTCGTGTGTGGGGACAGCAATGTGTACCCATCTGCAGGAAGGGCCAGGCTGTTAAAATACGTTTGCAAATGGTATTGCCAGCGATGTCTGGAGTACCATTTAGTAGATGAAAACTAGCCTCTTTCTTATGCTGGTGTTTATGTTAAACTTGTTTAGATGTTCCCAGGTTGCTTCAGGATAAGGAGCAGAAATTGCAATGACTGAAGGGAGTAAGACAGTGATTTGTTCCTGTCATTTTCACTCCCCTCCCATCACTAAGTGGGTGTCCAGGTTGGTAAAGTGTAGAAGAGGGTCCAGACAAAAATGTGACATGTACATTCTGGCTGTTTTTGTACCCACTGTTACTTTAAAGTGTTTATAAACACTTTTCAGCTATTTATACCCAAAGACATGTAAAGCAGCCATTCCAACATGACTAAAGCACCATTGCTGGCAAAACGCATCAGGTTTTGCCCTCATGATAATGCCTGAGCCATCCTGTCCTGCTCTTTTAGGCGGTGTTGGGCACATTTAGCACCATCGTGTACTTATGACTCACAAGTAACTCACAGGATTACTTCAGCCTGTTTGATATTCAGAAATAATAACCGAATATTTGCCACTGAGTTTAATGTGAGACCATTTGCAAACCTGGGGAAAACAATAATCAGCTCTTCAGTTGCAACGTAGTGTTAAGTTCCCCCCATCAATTCATGAACTTTAAAATAGGGTATCTTGAATGAATGCATTGGTAAATTAAGCGTGTGTGTGCTTACATGGTTGTGTGCTTGTGTGAGTGTGTGTGTGCTCATATGTGTGAGCACGTGCTCACAACTGTGTCTCTTCATGTGCACAGGGGTCAGCTTCAGCTGTTGACTGAATGCCATGTGTTTGCTCGGAAGAATATTGTAAAAGGCACCGACGGAGCTCTGTAGCCCTAGAAAGCAATTGGATTTCTGTGCTAACCGAAGGGAATCATTGCTCATTGCCCAGCACTGTCAGCAGGAAAGAAAGACTGGCAGAATTATTGACTGGCCTCAACTTGTAGAGGCAGGGCTGACAAGTGGCAGTACTCACATCAGCTTCATAAGAAGCCAGAGCTCCGTGGCAGGACTAATATCATGTCTCACTTTACCCCATTTAATTTCCATTCATGCTCTGACTCTTTTCTTCTGTTTAACTTCTTAGGAAGAAGAGAGGAACTATGGAAGCTTTAGCCTGGAAAAACATGGTACATGGGTAACCTCCTGCCTCGGTCTTACCAGTTTTATTTAAACACTTCCTAGGCAGCCTTTAGAATGTAAAACCTGATGCCTTCCTTCTTACTCTGATGAGTGTGGGGTGAAACTGGTTAATTCATGGTAGTGTGGCCCGCACACACACTAAGGTAAAAGCAGCAGCTACAGCGGGTTGGCAGCTGCTGCAGCTCATGCTTAGCTGGAGTTGATCAGTTTGGATTCCTGGGAAATGAGGTTTTTGTGGCATTGCTTTCCTCCCCGTGGCTGCCTGCGGGTGTTTGTTTGTAGGCAGCTATGCAGTGGATTTTAGGCTCCTCTTCATTGGGAATCTGGCCTGAAGTGGAAAGGACCAAGATGTGAATGTCCAAATGTTTCAGTGCAATTCATTGCTGCTGTTCCCTACTGTGTTCAGTGGCAGGTGCCAGATGAGGTTATGGCCAAGGAGGGGTGTTGGCAGGCAGGAAATACTACTCCATGCTTACTTCCAGGCTGTGGTAAGCATGAGCTCGTCTGCACTGGAATGCATAGCCATGCCTCTGGGGATGACCCAGCATCCCAGGAACCAGCCAGCAGTGGGAGTCATTCTAATAGTTAATTGCAGTGCCTTTGTGGCCTGAGCAGAACAAACTAGAAATAATAATCAGGCTTAAAACAAACAAAAACCCCCAAAAGCAACACAGTGTTATTTTAGAATAAAAGCTCATGTAGCTGAACTAATACTCCTGACGAGCAAGGACGTGGCTTTCTCCCAGGGCATCCTGCAGCCCTGCAGGGAAGAAGTGACCTTATTTGCATTTTTCTTGTTGAATCGCTGCTGGGATTTCTGCAGCACAGCAAGAGAAAATTCCTCCAGGAGCACATGGAAATATCACAGCACTAACGCAATATCCTTCAACAGGGGCCCTTCTCCTCAGCTGAGCGGGACCCCTTGTGCTGCTCCAGCTGCCCGGCACCAGCACCCAACTGGGGCTGCCTTGTGCTGCTGCAGTGCTCATGGAATCCCAGTCTGGTTTGTGTTGGAAGGGAGCTTAAAGCTCATCCCACCCTACCCCTGCCACGGGCAGGGACACCTCACACTAGAGCAGGTTGCTCCAAGCCCCCGTGTCCAACCTGGCCTTGAACACTGCCAGGGATGGGGCAGCCACAGCTTC
>WYDI02020051.1:0-41267 GCA_009867235.2 Psittacus erithacus | reverse complement strand
GGTATTATCAGTACTGTTCTCAGGCTGAAAGTTAGAAACACAGTGCTGCACCAGCCACTAAGAAGGGGAAAAAATGACTGCTACTGCTGAACCCATGACAATGGTAAAGCTAGGGAATCAGGTATCTGACAGTGAAACCCAGGCATAAAAAGATCTGGTGGTGGTTGACTTCAGCTTCTGATTTGGTTTGGCAGTTCCCAGTGCTCTGGCACAGGGCCTTCTTGCATTTCCCAGAGCCTGCTTCATGGTAACATTTTACCCTTCTGTACAGTGATGTTCACCTGGAGGTCCTAAGGCTTGTTATATGTATTCACTAAGCCTTATTGAGCCTTTGAGGAAGTAAATAATAATCCTGTTTGACAGGTGGATAAACCAGGCTATGGGGCACTGTTGGTTGCCTGTGGTTTCCAAACAAGCCATTGCCAAACATTACACTCAAACAACTTCATTCAGAGCATCAACCATCATACAGCAATGTTTTTACACCCTCCCAAAGTTTAATATGGGAAAGGAAAGATCCTCTTGTGCTGGGTAACTTGTATCAGTTCAATTGTCTTTGAAATCACAATGCTACAGCAAAAGTTCATTTAAAAAGAAAAGATAAACACAAGTATGGCCAACAGGTTTTAGCCCTTGCAACAATTTTGTTACCTAATATTACAGGCAATGATAGGCATATTAAAAGGAGGGGAAAATACATATTTTATATTATGCGTAACATAATTTCATCAGTGACATTTAAAAAGACGTTTTTATTATCCAAAGAGATTTTAGGAAAAGACAGAGAGAACAGGTTTGGCAACATTGCTTTTTCAGTTGGCATTTCCCCCCAGATTATTGTATAAATCCCATATTCCTGGTTAGTAATCAAAGCTAAAATATTTGATGAAATATTGGAAAATCTGGTTTTGTATGTCTTTTTTATTATTATTATTTTTAATGTCAGTTGTTTTCTAGTTCTCCCATTCTTTTTGATTCCCATTTCTCATTCTGAGTAGCTTGGACAAGAAAAGATTTTTGCTGAGCTCTAACTGGTAAATTTGTTCATGGTCAAGAGAATATTTATCCTGATTTGTTTTCTTTCTCTGTACAAAGAGCAATACTTGTAAAAATATTCTAAATGGGAAATCTTAAAATACAACAACTCAGCTGGAAGAATAGCCTGCAAGAGTCAGATAGTGACAATTAATTAATCTGCAAACTCAGTGAGAAAAGGAAAGAAATAAAAAGCTTTTCTTAGATTCAAGGAGGGAGATGCCACTAAAGGGATCAGAAATTTTTAAGGAGTAGAATAATAGATTAGAGAGTTGTTTGCTTCCAGGTCAATTTATTTCATAATTCTTTAAAAGTAATTGCAAGATTATCAAAAAGCCACTAGTGATACCAAAAGAATGTCACTGCTGTAATGGAAAGGGTAGAAGAATAACATCAGGTCAAATTAGAAAGTTTGAAGATGAAAAGATGATAGCTTAAAGCTTTTCTCACACATATAGCCTGAAAGAAAAATCTCATGAAATGCAGCAGCAGATGCTGCTTCCTGTAAGTGTATTTTCAGATTTTATCTTTTCTTTAAAATATTCCTTCTAACGGTCAAATAAGCACAGTTTCATTGCTTGTTCAACTTGGACACTGTGTCAAAATAGTTTTATTAGTAGCTTCATATTTTTATGTACAATGATGTTTCAACAAGGGTTTAGGCAGGTGCTCAAAGATAACACAGAAGTTCTAAACATTTCTCTGTCAACTTACATACTATCTAGCTGGAAAGAAGTTTTGCAGAAAAGGACCTGAGGGTCCTGGTAGACACCAAGTTGAAAATCAGATAGCAGTGTGTCCCTGTGTCAGAGAAGACTAAAGGTACCCTGGGCTGCACTAGGAAAAGTGGTGCCAGCAGGCTGAGGGGGGATAATCTTTCTCCCTATTCAGCACTGGTGTGGCCACACTGGGAGTACTTTGTCCAGTTACAGGCTTCCCAGAAATATTGCAGAGAGTCCAGTGAAGGGTCACGAAGATGATTAAGGACCTGGAGCACATGAGTAAAAGCTGAGAGAGCTGAGACTTCTCCCTGAGGAAGAGGTGGCTCAGGGGGATATTATCAATGTGTATTGATGCCTGAAAGATAAGGGAGCCAGGCTCTTTTCAGTGGTGCCCAGCAACAGGACCAGAGGCAGTAGGCACAAACTGAAACACAGATGTTCCATCTGAACATCAGGAAACAGCTTTTTATGGTGAGGCTGGTCAAACACTGGAACAGGTTTCATAGAGAGGAAGATACATCTTCCTCTTTGGAGATACTCAAAAGCCATCCAGACGTGCTCCTGGGCAGCCTGTTCTAAGTGCCCTGTTTGAGCAGAGTGGGTAGAAAAGGTAACCTCCAGAGGTCCCTTCCAATCTCATCTGGTCTGTGATTCCGCGGGTTTTTAATACATCCATTGTAAAAGGTAAAAGATTTTTAATTATTGGGTTTGCACTTCTGGTAAAAAAAATAAATAGGTATTTTAATTGTATGACAATTATTGAATACAGTTAAAAAAAAAAAGCTGAAAGATTGCATGAGTGTCTATTGTTTGATTAGTATGAAAGTTAATTTAGAACAGGGCTTTTAAAACAATGAAGTTTTAGTAATAAACTCAATATGATTGTAAAGGCTCTATTTAGTTACTGAAGCTATTATCTTTGAGTCTAACTGGAATGAAGAGCACCATGTATAATTGAAGTGTTCCCAGTGACCTTCTAAGCCTTCTACCTTTGCAGACCACTGAGACCTTTAACAAGATTCCATGACTCCTGTTAAATTGTAATCATTATAGAAAGCAGTTCAGTGTTAAACAGTGATCAGTATTCAAAGAGTTCATAATTTTAGTACAATTAGTAAATTTTACTCTGTGCTGACAAGATCATTAGGGAAAGAAACACAATTTGTGATAAGATTTTATGGAATGAAATATGAAGACATAATTATTTGACAAGACTTTATAGTTTGTTAAACTTGCAAACCCAAATACTGTTCCATAACCCATTTGCTTTTTTAACAGTACTTAAGCTCTTCATCAATTTATGCTATTTTCTTAGTAAAGTATGTATGTTTGGAAATAGTATCAATTCCATTTTTTAGTAAAAATGAAGGAATACGGTGAAATTGTTCAGGTTTTTTTCCAATTATTTGTGAGTGGAATGATCACTCATTTCATCTAATGTCTATTGTAGTTGATTTGATGGGTTCAAGATATAAATACCTCTTTTATTTCAAGATTCCTTTTACTGCTGTTATTAAGAGTAAACATGTTTAGGCACACTATAGTGAGACTTTAAATTCACTGCCACTGCAAACTGGTTTTCTTCTTGGACTTCTGTAGAACACAAAAATAAGGCTACAGGTAGATCCTCAGTTTTCCTCTGAAGATTCCTGTTAGCACATCTCCCCCCAGCACTTAGTGAGGTTTTTTTATTCTTGATTTCTGTGGTTTTTAAGCATACTTCATGTACTGCCCCTTCATTTCAGTGATTTTAGTTGAAAACTGATTAAGTCCTCTCATTCACGTAGTGTGAGTGCACAAGAGAGTTCAAATGAGTAGCTGTAAGTAAACTACACATCTGCAGCTATTTGGAGGAGAATATTCAATTCTCAATATGGGGAATACTCAGTTGCTGAGTACTCAATTTTCTTTAACTTACTGAACTGTATTTCTTGTCTTAAGGAAGACCTGCAAAGTGGCAAGTAGGCTGAGGTCTCCAAAAGGACTTCAACGTGAGATACTAAGATAGGTGCTAAGCTGATTTGGTGTATCAGTTTGCTAATAGACCAGAATTTTTGCAGAGAGATACTCTGGTTCCCTGGGGGGATTTTCTGGGGACGACCTGAGTATCTAGGCAGTCCAGTTACTGCTGGCTTAGAGTGCATGACAAACTCCACCAGAACTTTGGGAATTCAGGTATTTATTTCGTTATGTGCTAGAGGAACCTGTAATTGTTTATCTTGATCTGCCATCTTTGGTCATATCAGAATGACAATGCACTTTCATGAGAGCACAACTCACCCAAACAATCATCAGCAGGGTGGGCTTAGCATTACCTTCAGTAGTGTTAGAAACATAGATGAATAATTCCTATGAGAAGTTAGGATCTTTGCCCTTTGTCCCATTTTCAGTGTACTGTACATGTGATAAAAGGTTAGGCACTCCAAAACATGCAGTTGATCACCATTCCCAGGCATTACTAGTGGTGGAATGCTTACCCAGATGTTTATAGAAGGGTTTAATTTCCACTTCTTTGTATCAATACAAATTTATGCCTTCTCCCTCTCAAAATGTGCTACTATTAAATTATAAACTCATCTAGGTAAAATCAGGGGAAAGCAGCCCTCTTAGTGCAAAGAGTCCAAGAAGCGTTGCAATAGTAAAAGAGAAGCAACATTTTTTAATAAATAAAAAAAAACAAGCCAATTTTGAATGTCAGCATTATTATACCCCTGCACAGGCTTGTGATAGTGAAGTCTGTGTAAGAGCAAGTTATGATCACTTCAAGAGTGTTTCCCTGTTTGTTCTTCATTAGCATATTCATCATTTGGAACATCTGAATAAATGGAGACTTAGATTTAGAGCTCCTCCTAGACAATTAGGGGTTTAAGTTTGTTCCAAATAGCATTCAGAAAGCAATTTCTCTGAGAATAACATTAACGTTTTGGATGTGATCTATGAGCTTAATGCCATGGGTTGCTAATGATGCAGGCATGCTTCAAAAGAAAACGAACCCTGCCTGAGTACAAAATATTCTCTTGTATAATACTTATGTTAAGATTTTAAAGACCAGATTGCTAATGCATAATTCCTAAGACTGATCCTTTGATGGATAGAAGCTACAATGCCAGACTGAGAAAAGGAACTGTGTCTGGAATCATCGTCATGATTACTTCTTTCCTTTTCCCTGTTTCCTAACAAATCAATAATAATGAAGTAGTGAAAAGCATAGCACATTTTACAACCCAACACAAGAAATAATTTAATTTACTGATTTTTTATTTACTCATTTATTAACTTTTTAGGTCTCTATAGGAACAATAGAGCTTGAGTCTTTTCCCTCTTTTCTCATTGACCACCTTTGGGAAAATCTAGGGGAAAATTAATCATTGGTAGCTGTCTGAATTGTAGTTTTGCCATTTGCTACATGATATTTTCTCCCTATTACTGATTGTTTGGCATTATATAAAGAGTGATTAACTTGGCACACAGTGACGTTAGTTGTAAGACTGTAAGGATAACAAGGGTTCTCCAACAGTAGAGCAATTCATGAAGGAATATTCTCTTCCTGTGAAAGCAAGCACAAATGTACATATTATCTGTTTTTAATATTTCTCTCTTTTCCTGCTTAACATATGAAAAAGGACCTTTCTGCTTGTTTTGCTTTGTTTCACTTTTAGAGCATGTCAGGGAAAAAGAAGATACTCTTAAATTTATTTCCTTTTGGAGGAGTTCTGTGGCAAAAAGAGAAAACCAGGATGGAAAGATTTTTAAATTATGACAGCAGTATCTCCGGTATTAAAGAATTTTCCTGAATTACATATTGCTTCTTATGAGTTTATCATATTTTATATTCCTGTTAAAATATAGACATAAAGAATACCTCGAATGGAACTGAAAACTGACCTGGAAAAACCCCAGTAATAGTCAGAGATACTTCATGACAAATATCTTTGCCTGACACTTTCTGTTCTCCAATTTTATATAAAATATATATGCATTTTACTTCAGCAACATTAAAAAAGATTATTACGTTTGAGATTCTTTATATGCTTTCTAATTAGAAGTTTGATTTCAACTTAGGGATGAAGACAATCCCGTAAAAAAATTCCAAACATCATTGGATCTGGTCACTAGGAAAAGTAGTTTAAGACATATGTGGTCTCTCAAAACATCTCTCTTTAACTCGTTAGCAACTCTTTACTGTGCCAAAGCCTGAACTGAGAAAAAGAATTGCATGCTTTAATTATCCCTGTTGAATATTTCTTTCACTGCGACTCCCATGCTAGCCCCTTGCGAGTAGATGATGAATGAGAGTACAGAGTTTTGTGACAATCGATTTCAGATAAATTGTTCACAGGTCAGTCTCAGTAATACTATGTTTCTCTCGTGTCCCTGTCACATTGGGTTGAATATGTGTTACAAATACTGTCCCCTGAACAAGGCGTCTGTCCAATCGCCTCTGCTAGTTATTAGAGCACAGGACATGACATTACAGGACTCGCATCTAATCACTAGATTGCAGAAGGGTATGTAAGTTTTGCTTCTATGGGGGGCAGAGGTGGTCTCTTCAGCCTTCTGTACAACAGCTTACCTAACTTTTAGTTCTATTCTTATCACAGTGTTGAGTCACAGAAATGAAAATTTCAGCAAATTTTATATATGAATTATAGCTTCTATAGAAACAGCAGCCTATTTAAGAACATAGGAACAGGGCATTGACACCTTTGGTTTTGGATAAGAGGTCGAAGAAATCAAGGTCAATGGAGATGAGAATAAACCAGAATTTATCATGGGTTATACTGTTTCTTCTGTCCTGATTGTAAGATAGCATAAGCCATTGTCTCTTTCTTTATGTGCAGAACTTCGGTTTCAGCCAAACACTGTATTCTAGCCATTGAAAAGCACATGTGCACTTAATGGCGGCTTCACTTTACAGATGAGATGGAACAATAATCCATAGAAAAAAGTTTCCACCAAATTTGCTTTTCAGTCTGTTTTTTGCATATTAGACGCAGAAACAACCCTGAAGTTATTTATTTTTTATGGGTTGGAAGTAAGTTAGGGAACTGCCTAGTTTCCAACAGTGTTGACTGGGCTTGGTGTACAGCAATATAGGAGAAGGTTTAGTTCTTGGGAGTGCAAGTGAATCTTGAGATCTTGCATGTAACGAGTAAAATGAGACTATTCCCAAAAAATTTTTAGGCTTATGTATTACTTCCTATTTTACATCACTAAGTCACACTCGCTGTTCTTTTTTTTGCTCATGCTGGTCAGCAAGTGCAAGGACATTCCTTTGCAATACAGTACATGCTTGCTCCATGGTTAATTTGTTATGATTCTAGCAATAAAAGCTTTTCTCTCCTCTAGGACATACAAGTATTGATTATCTGGAATTTTACTGAGAAAGCAGCCTCCCTTAGTAGAGAGAAACACATGTTCTTGTCAGTCACAGCCCACTTGTGTGTCATTTGTTGACATTCCGTGAGTCTTTCAATGTAAGTGGGAAAGCTACAGACCTTCTGTAGATCTCTGGGGTCTGTGTGGTTTGCCTGAAATGGAGCCAGTTAAGTTGGAACAATTCTAACTCCCCTGATAAAGTGGTGGCTGTGAGGTTCCAGTAGCAGTGGAGAAAAGCATTTGTTGTTACTTTTTACATGGAAGCTGTTTCACAGCAATGCTAAAGACTTGCTATTTACAGCACTGTAACCCTGTCACGTAGGCCACTGAGTGGCTATAATTTCTCTATGTGGCTATAATTTTTCTTACTGTTCTAATGCTGCTCTTCTCATACTGTTTCTCTCATGGTCTTACACCTGCAAACCCCAGCTGTGTTATAGAGTTCTCCTGGGCAGCACCTACCACTTGCGTGAGACTCGCCCTTCTCTCCCCTTCTTTTCTCAGCTCCTTAATGTAACATAGATCAAAGTCCATGATAAAAGTTAGTCAAGATGAAGGATATACTTTTGTGTGTGCACTTTAATATGTGTTCACATATGTTTGTATGAACTGACTCATAAATGAAACTGGAATTTTTGCAACTGTTTTTCGAAAAAACAATTTTTAGTGTCCATGCTATGTTCCTCTTCAGATTTGCCAGTAAGATCAGACAGAACATTCTAGGCATTTCTAGGTGCATGCTCTAAACCATCAACTATTCTGTATAGATTAAATCAAAGTTAGTCATTACAGGTTGAGAGATAAGGAGAGTAATGCATAATTGTTAAGGATGAGTGACACTCAATTGTTGATGCCTGCTGTGTCTGTTGTTTGCTGAAAGGTACCAGTCTGGAAACATGTCTCATTGAGCTCAGAAAAGTTACCTGGGCGCATATCAGATTGCGCCTTAAGCAAAATGTACTGAAATTATCTGAGATGGGACACCATAAATTACTTTTTTATTATTCTAGTGTTTTCTGTAACACCTAACGTGACTGTCATTAAGTTTAGTAAGCATAGTTGATGGCCTTTTCACATGGAGTTTTGAAAAAGAATAAAACTGCAGAAGAAATATGATGTGCTAGCTAATTTCCAAACCCAGAAATCCCAAATAACAAACTATAATTTCACTGAAGCACTTAGAATGGGCAAACGGTCCATTTACTCTCATATTTTCTGACCACAGCTGAGTAAAGATGTGTTAGAGGATTCTTAAGGAGTCATTTACTGACAGTTAAAGAGGAATTTTCAGCTTTATGTTTTAGCTTATGAAATGCTGGATATTATATGTCACTTAAATGTGCACTATTTTTTCAAGTTTTAGTGACTTCTTGACCTTACTATATTTCAAAAGTAAATGTCACTGTTCAGCTATCCAATCAGTTGTGTGTTTATTCTTATTGTAAACTTTGAAGTAAATTACATTCTCCGTTGAGAAAAAAATATCATATAACATGTTTTACACTGTTCTTCAGGTCCTCTGTGATGCTCTCTCTCAATCTCCCACTATCCAGTCATCACACAGTTATTGCTGTTTGGAGCCACAGGACTTAATTTTCAAAGAATTTAAGTAACAGTGTGTGTGAAAAGGAAGAAATTCCAAGCACTGTACCCTTTAGATGTGAATTACACAATCCCTTTTTTGTAAGTAACCCCTTACCATTTGTAACAGCAGTGTAACAGCTATGAAAATAGTCACTCACAAACTATAGGTTGAATTAAAATACAGGGGTAGACTTTCTGGGAAGCCTGCAGGGCATTATGAATATAGAAGAATTCCTGTGCCCACATCCTTGCTAGGTGTTGTGGTTTAAACCCAGCCAACAACTAAGCCCCATGCAGCCACTGGCTCACTCCTCCCCTGGTGGCATGTGGAATAGAATCATAGGGTAAAAGTGAGAAAACTCATGGGTTGAGATCAAGTTAGTTTAGTAGGTAAAGCTAAAGCCACACGTGCAAGCAAAACAAACAAGCAGCTTACTCAGTACTTCCCATTGACAGGCAGGAGTTCAGCCATCCCCAGGGAGGCAGGACTCATATATATTTGGTTAGTTGGGGTCAGCTGTCCTAGCTGTCCCCTCCAAACTTCTTGTGCACCTGCGGTGTGGTCACTGGTGACGTGGGGCGCGAGGTAGAAAATGCCTAGATTCTGTGTAAGCCCTGCTCAGCAGTAAGAAGAGTACCATCTCTGCATTACCCACACTGTTTCTAGCACAAATCAAAAAAAAAAGCACCATACTGGCTACTATGGAGAACAAAACTCTATCCTAGTCAAAACCAGCATGTTAGGAAACACCTTAAAAAAAAAGAATAAAATTAGTTTAGAATGCATAAAATTAGTTTAACATCACTTTCATTTTATTCATGTTAATTGAAACAAAAATCTAACAGAGTTCAAACTTCATTACCATCCACTTCCACATTTACTAGTAAAGCACTTTCTCCTGGATCTACTCCTTGTAATACCCAGTTATCATACAGTTTCACTTTTACGGTAGTGTATCTTTTTTCTAAGTGTTCTAAACTGTTTTGCATGCCTCTTTATTAAGCAAAAGTTTGAAGGGTTGGTTTCCGACAAGCTAATGCAAAACTTTGAGGATATGATTTACTGGGGAGTTTCTAGGAATAAGGACATGGTTCGGGTGGAATAAGGTGGAACTTGTATTTCCCATGAGAATGTTTCCATGTCAACATAGATCTAAGCTCCTTTAGATGTACAGAAGTCAAGGTAGCTGTTAATCAATCAGACCATGTGAATTTATCTGTAATTAAGGATAACAACTCTCACACCTCAATAAACCATAGTCCAGAAAGGATGACAGTGAAAGAAGAAATTGAAAACTTATATATACACTCTCATAGAAACTAGTTGGATTTCCACATGGTTAAAACTATTAACGTATTTACAGTCTTGCTTAGGCTGGGACTTCGTTCCTACTACATAATTATTTTGGCCTAATTAGATTAGAGATCAAAAACTGTATCCCTTTTTTTAGAGTGAGGTTCTGCAAACTTTAGCTCCTCTGGGTATTCTTCTGTTACATTCAGTGCCATTACATATAGGTGAAATTATACCAGCTGTTCAAACTGCAATCATAGAATCATAGAATAGTTAGGGTTGGAAAGGACCTTAAGATCATCTAGTTCTAACCCCCCTGCCATGGGCAGGGACACCTCACATTAAACCATGGTGGCCCTCTGGCGGCCTTCTATGACTAGGCTACAGAACTGATGGACAGGGGTAAGGCAGTTGATATCATCTACCTGGACTTGTGCAAAATGTTCGACGCTGTCCTGCATGACATCCTTGTCTCTAAATTGGAGAGACATCAATTTGATAGGTGGACCACTTGGGGGAAAAAGAACTGGCTGGATGGTCACATGCAAAGAGTTGTGGTCAATGGCTCAATGTCCAGGTGGAGACCAGTAACAAGTGGTGTCCCTCAGGGATCTGTGTTGGGACCGGTCTTGTTCAATGTCTTTGTCGGTGATGTGGACAGTGCCTGAGTATATATATGTATCTATATTTTTATGTGTATATATGGACACATAAAGAATCAGAGCATTTTTTGGTGTGTATGCGCTAAATAAACCAGAATGGCCTCCTGAAACAAATAACATTTATTAAAAAACCCCATTAAGATTACATAATTAAATCCTCTCCTGGAATTATCTGTGATCATTATATCTGAGATGTCTAGATACACCAAGTATCTGTAAGGACCACTGATATTTCACAGACTAGCCACTGAGGAGAGATGATAAAAAAACATAATACCTTATCATAAATACATTGATTCAGTATATGCAACTAATTCACTATTACATTCACAACTAAAAGCTGATATACATCTACTGTTTCAGAATAATTTATGCAGTGTAAAGTATTCTCAGAAATTATCTTGTTAGATTTGTTAATAATTCTAACATACTTGTCTGGCATAGGTCCTTGGTTCTCAATGTTATTTAATAACTAACAGTGCCAATGCTCTCAAATACCATTTATATCAGTGATGCTTTCTAGCTCAGTAATGGTTCTATGTCTTGGTATACATGTAAAGTTTTTACTTTACGTTTTTAAAGAAAAATATATTAATACTAGTGATTCTTAATAAACAAATAAATGTGAAAAACAATAAACTAAGGTTAGATACTGCAAAGTGACCTCTCACAGTGCAGTTCCATTATTTTGATAATTTTCTGAAGGGTTTTGTGTCTTTTAACAGTGAAAAACTATACCCCACTATTTGAATTTAATAAAAAAAATATAAAAAATTAAGCTTCTGGTTTACATTATGTTAAAAATGCATATAGAATTTGGGTTCATTTAATAGAAGATCTTTCATGTAAGAGGTATTAAAAGATACAATATGTGTTGTACAGGATTTGTTACATTAATTCCTGTCAGGATTGAATTTCAAAGGAACCTGCTACTTGCAAGACAGCAAACTTTCTCTATTGCACAGAACTTTTTATGTGTTTGCCGTACCTGGCACACTTTCACTCATCTGTCAACCCAAAGCATAAACAGTGATTTATCTTTATATAAGAAAGAGTTGAAGCAACTGAAGTTCAAGGTAAGCTCCCTTTATTCATTCAGAGCATTACCAGCTTTACTTTTCCAATCACTTTTTAGGTAGGACTATCTTTGAGCTCTCTTCCTTTATTCTGCTAAGACTCTGTTTCCTCCACATAATCTCACAGATGGCTGCATTCAACTGTGACAGAACTGGATAAAGACTGCAAGGTAAAATTATCAGTTGTAAGAGTGTGAAAAATCACAAGTAATATTTGTGTATTGGTAATTAATTTTTCAGCAGCTGATGGAAACAGGAAGACTTAATATAACAGGAACTTTTGGTACTGGAGATAAAACTGACAAAATTTTTAAGACTTTAACTTTTAAAAACACTCCTTCGAATGCTTCCTCATGTTCAACTTGGTGTCCATTTGCATGCAGGTCCTTTTCTGCCAAACTGCTTTCCAGATGCTTGGACTCCAGCAGGTATTGGTGCCTGGGGTTTCTTCTCCGCAGGTGTAAGACTTGGCGCTTCCCTTTGCTGAGCTTCATAAGGTTTCCATCAGCCCATTTCTCCAGCCTGTTGAGGTCCTTCAGGATGCTAGCATAATACACTGTTTTCTCTGTCACTCCTTCCAGCTTTGTGCCATCAGCAAGTCATATAAATTTTCTCTGCAGAGAACTTAAAAAAGGTATTTTGAGAGAGGATTATCCTATATCTACAGATACTTGTAATGAACTGTTATTTTGAATCTCCTCTACTGATGTAGTTGACCTCTATGTTGCCTCAGTGTGACCTCTATGTAACCTTTATGTTACCTTTGTTAATTATGTTGAAAGCAAAATGACCAACTACATGGTACCAGATGTCAAAATTCTATAACATAGAATATAACATAAAACAGCTGAATATAAATATGATAAATTTAGGTCTAGCGATTCTTCCTTCATCTTTGTTGATCCAGAATCACCTTTCCCTGTACATTCCCTGTGATTCTGATAACTTTTCCTACAAGTCTTCTCTTACACTGAAGTCAAAGGTAAAATCTACAAGCTGTGAATTGGGATCTTTTAGTGGGCTCTGCTGACTCATGAAAAGCTACCCAGATATGAATCCATTGCAGTTACCTTTCACAAAAGCAAGACACCACATGAGCTTGCATATACCTCTACTTAAGTGCTTGAATAAAGAAACTGATATGCACACTAGAAAGGAATAACAGAACAAAAAAATACATTTCTTAAAATGGTCAGTACAGGTTCACCTTACAAGGTGTCAGTCTTCAGGTACTTTTGTTTCAAATCAAATGCAGGGTTCTGAAAAGCCAGGGGAGTGAATATTGACAGGAGAGGCTTATAAGCTTTTAACTTTTAATGGAAAAAGAATGCTACAAAAAAAACCCAATCTTCTAATATTTGTGAAATTGCAGAACGTCTGAAGCGACCATTTTGGTTGAAATTAAATTTCTTGTCAACTTGAAAAGAAAGAACATATCCCATTGTTTTATTTTATTTTTTTTTAGAAAAAGAAAACTATGAAATTGCAAGAAATGTGATAAATTGAATAAGACAAAAAAGAACCCCAAACTTACTTATAATTTTCACAATATTCTTTCATAGAAAATGTTTATTTTTCTTCACCAATCCAAATGTGGTGTTTTCTCCACCAAAACAAATGTGCTGTTTTCACTCCAATTTAAAAATTAAATAAATGAATGTTATACCACCTTCCACTCCGAGGGAAATAAAACTCACATATTATTTCAAGGTTTATTCCTCACTTGCTCAGTGCTATTATGACTAATTCTCCAGTCTCCTGTAAGATCTAAACAGCTGATGCTTTTAAATATATTTTCACAGTATATCACTTTACCACACATTTTCTTACTTTCTCCATTTTGTCTTTTGCAGCCTTCAAATACAGGCATAAAATGCTGTGCATTTTCTACTTTGTTTAGTATGAAATGCGTCCCTGAAGAAAAATTATGCAAGATTGGTAGCTGCCAGTCTCAGGCAGAGGTGTCAAACTCTGAAGTACTATCCAGGAGATTTGACTTTATGCTATTTGTGTTATTATGAATTTATTTCCATCTCTGGAAAAATGCTGTCATCTTTCTTCTAAAACCATTTCACATGTGCACAGACTTTAATGCCAGAAGGAATGATGTGACCATGCAGTTTCACTAGCTGCATAACATACTGCACTGAATTTCGGAAACTTCTGACACAAATGATAAAAAGGGTTTCTCATTAACCTGTTCACTCAGAAGCCAAAGCAGACAGGAGCTTCAATGCCCTCTTTGTGTTTGCTTGACAATTACTTTTAAGACAAACACTGACATAGCTTTAAAATATGACAAATTCTCCTCACAAGAAGAGCTGGGGGTTACTGACTGTATTAAGAAGAAGAAAAAAAAATAAAAAATTAGCATATTACTGACCTGGAAAATGTGAAATGCTAAATAAGACTTTAGAGGCTGAGGAATTATAAACAATAAACTGTAATAGCTTTAGCTACCTAATAATTTAATAATAGGCTGCTTCAGAATAGTGCTGTTTAATTTCCTATTTTTCACTTTGATTATATCAAGCATTTTCAGGTTATGTGTGTTTCAACAGTCACTTTACAGTG
The DNA here is from genome assembly GCA_009867235.2 of Psittacus erithacus. NCBI lineage: Eukaryota > Metazoa > Chordata > Aves > Psittaciformes > Psittacidae > Psittacus > Psittacus erithacus. The sequence continues at coordinate 26,941 of WYDI02020051.1, read as the reverse complement.
ATGCCACATCATTTTGTATCCAAAGATTATGTGAAGCCTGTTAGATGTAGAAACTAAACAGCAGATAAAAGCTGCCATTTTCTAATACCTCTCTGCTCTATACACTTCTAAAACTTACATCAGGTTCAGATTTTGCTTACAAGCTATCTCAGAGTTCATTTATCACTGGGTGGAAAATATTTATAAATGGAATTAAATCAAATATTCTCACAAACGCTAATTATTATGGGTGATTAATTTTCCATTCTAGGCTCCATTAAGTGCCTTTGCAGATATTCTTTCTACACACCCTGGTCTCTAATTTATTTCCCCCCTTCCCCTTCATGTCCTAACAGTGCAGGGTCATGCTGGGATACTCATTAGTTTTATGCAAGCAGTTCTGCCAGGCAGCCTCAGAGGCATCAGCATCACCTCAGAAATCATTAACATAACTGGTGCTGCAATCTAAAACTGACAAGAATAATCATTTAGGAGCTGAAACACGTTCTTCAAAAAAGAAAGACGTGTGTGTTCCAGTCATCCTCTGGAGACAAAAAGAGATCTTAATAAATCGAATCTGAAGCAACTTTTGTAATATATGCTTGCCATGTTTGAGGCATAGCATCAAGGTTTTCAGAGCCATGATTTATTTTTTCCTGACAAAGTCCAGAAATATTGAATCACATGTGACAGCAAAGGTGCTGGATCAGGCTTATAACGTGACACTATATTGGCTGAGCCTGATTACATTATTTGCGTACTTGTCATGATTTGTTTCGCTTAAGATGTCCGCTTCCTCCCTTGCAAGGACTATTTATGAAGCAATTTTTCACAAGAACAACATGAAGAATTTGCATGGTCGTATATATGAAGATTTATCTGAAATAAATAGCACAGTTTTGAGGGACTTTGAATAATTAAGTATTGATGCTGACTGGATCAGTGGGTCATTTGTGGGAAGCTCAAGAAAATCAGCTAAGAGAATTTGGGAACCAAAAGGAGATGTCTCCCCTGTGCCTTAGTGACTTGGCCCTTCAGGCTCCCCATTCTCTTTCTAACAAACAGAAACATCTACTGTTTTTTCTTAATCATTCTCTATAGACACATGTACCCTTTTAAACACCTTTTTATTTCTCACTTTTTCTACTCATAGCTCCAAATACATAGTACTGATTTAGAATCATTTTTGCCTTTCCCAGTTTGGCTGAGAGAAGGGAGAATGCAGATACCTACTGGTCCATACCAGTTCCTGACAAAAACACAGCCACATGTATATCAGTTACAATATAAATCAAAAAAAGACTCTCTGAGATAATGAAAGGGAGGCTTGCCCTCATTAACCATCACATCCAACACTCAATTCACTGATAGCCTGTTTGCCTGTAATGGTCAGGTTTAGGCTTTTTGTCTCATTGAAAAATAGAAGAGTAAACCAAGAGCTTCTGAGTTAAAAATACCAATGGAAGCAACACCAAATTCCAGTGATTGCAGTAGACTGTATATTTTTTTATGAAGAATACTGAAAACAGTAAAAGAATAAATTACTAAGTGTAAACTAGCCAAGAGACAAAGGTCAGCAGTGACAGTCTTCAGGCCAGCACTCATCTTATCTGTGTCTCGACTGGGGCTCAAAATTTCATTTTAGTCAGTGAAGGCTAAGTCAGTGAATTCAGTATTGTTCACATCATCATTTACCTCACTCTAAGGTAGATTTGTAGACTTGCACATCTAGGAAGATGAATTGCAATCCTAACAACTTGTTCAGTTGTGTACAGTTTGGTGTCCAGTGCCACCTGAGATCCCCTGAAGTATCTATGACATATTCTTGTGGTTTCTGGACAGCACAGTAGTTACAGAAGAGCTAGAATCCCTGAAAGTGGCAAATGAAGGTTAAGTGGGATAGCTAGGGTCATCTCAAATATCAATAGATACCCATGTGAGAGAAAAAAAAATCAAATCAACCCAGCTAATGTTAGGCAACATTACTTGCAACCCTTGACTGTACTAGTTATAGTTCTCCTAGGTCATGACACTTTTAATCTGTGACTCTGTTCTCCATCTGTAAACTGTGCATAAAGCAATGCCTTATGAAGCAATAGAAACACTAAAAATCTTCAGGCAGACACATAGTGGGGGAGGTTCAAGGAATATACTAAGACAGCTAGAGTATGAGCTAAACAAAATTGGCAGTGTTCAGCTAAATAATACGGTATATATAGGATTGATGGCAGATTCTAAACCAGCTGTTTTGTTTCTCTGAGCTCTCAGCTTTGTTTCCTAAAATATACAGTAAATTTTCCCTTTTCTTTTCAAGCTTCAGATTGTCCCTCTCATTGCTTTTAATGCCACTACTTGCAGAGTAAAGCACTTCAAAGCAGTAAATGTGGCAGAACCCTGGCTGGTAAAAAAGAAACTCATTATGAAAGTTGCTCTTTTGCTCAGGGCAGATCTCAAAGCTCTCTGTAAAATGTAGGAATCCTATTCAAAATCCTATTCAAAATCCCAAATTCCTGAAAAAAACCCCTACTGCTCAATTCCTCAATTCCCATGAGAGATACACATATCACTGCTGAATCATAAGCTGATAATACTGAGGTTGATGTAAACTTTAAAAGCACACCATCACACATTTTGTGAGGCTTTTTTGTAACACTATAAAAATGCCATCAGAAAATCTTTCTATTTGGTTGGAGTTTGAAAATATGGTCATTTTATCTAAGATGCTCAAGAAAAAAGCTGAGCAAATTCTGTCGATGCAGATAAAAGGATGGCATGTAAAGAGTGAAAAAAGAGACTTTGTGACAAATTGATTTTTGTCTCCAGTTATGGCTCTTTAGGAATTATATCTTTCACAGAGTCAAACAACTCCTAATGCAGATGGTTATTGCCTTTTCCTGGCAACTCTTTACTTTCATTTGCGCTTTCATTGGACGTCTTTAATATAAAGCTGTCACGTACAAAAATTTACAAATGTGATGCTGTCAATGGCATTTTAAGACCTGTATTGCAGCTCACTCTCTCAAAAATGCAGATACGATAACTATTACAGAGTGTTCTCTGAGAGGCTTTTTGGAAAAGTGGAGCTATACACTTGCTGGAAAAATATAGCATTTTATTAGATTAAGCTGTTAAAACTCTAAGAAATAAAGTATTCCAGGTAGTAAATTTCTGAAGCACACTGCAGAAAGGAAGGGATGAAATTTCAAGTAACACAGGCTTTATCTTCCTGCCTCTGAATCATTTTGTTGAGTGAATTACTCCAAACTGACTGCACAGTCTTCATCTCACACAGAAAACAAGTGAAGAGACATTAAGATAACGATGCCAAGGAGAGGATTCTCATTTACTTTTATATGCCACAGTGGATTTCAGAGTATATCCACAAACACACCCACATTTTTATTTTTTCTGTCAAACTTCTGTATCAGCACTATTAATGGAAAGAAGATTTAGTATATTAAAATGCAAATTAAATGAACTTTGGCAGAGAATTCCTGTGGTACTCCTATCATTACAGTAGCAACTAGCTTATGAGCTGGAGTAGCAGGTTACTAAAAATAAATAATATTTAGACTGGGGACTTAAATCTGCCATGTCATATTCCACTTCATGTGTAAGTATAACTAAATTGTGACTTCAGTTGCGCTTGAATGAACTAGATGCAACATCCAGACAATGATTTGAAAAATAATCGCTGAATAATAGCTGTGCTGTTTATGAAGCAGCAATATAGTATAAGTAGAAAAATCTACCTAAAGCAGTATATAACAGATAACAACCCTGCAACAATCAGCAGTAGCTATAAGGAGCACTAAGGTGCAATTTTCTGTTCCTAAATAGGGTGCACAGCATGTTTCACTTGAATTAAAAAGCAGAAAAAGTCTAAAATGGTTTCAGCTGTTTGAATGAGCTTTTTCATGGTTGTTATATGGCTTCCATTTGATTAAAAATAAGAAGGCAAATTAAGCTTTTTGGCTATACTGAGGTTTACTGGAAAAAAATCATTAACCTTCTTCCCCACTTCTAGCTGACTCAGACTGGAGATTCTGAAAACAGGATATGCGAGGTGTTTTGACACTTTGATTGAGGTTTGCTTCAAATTTTCAATGGACCAGGGGTTACTTGATTTAAATTTCTCTGCCTAACAGTACTTTTTTTCCAAAAATAGGCAACAAGTCCCTCATGATTACAAGGATAATTTTATCACTCTCCTTGTTCTAGTCCTTAACCAAAAATACTTTCACCTGTTCTGGGGAGCAATGACATGATTTTCTCACTTTTAGACTAAGCTCTTGGTCGTAGTGCTCTGTATATTGTTATTGCTTACAAACAAAAGCAATTTTATGTGGTAGTTCTTCCCTCAACTAGTCTGTGAATAAAGGTCAATTAACTGCCGAGACAACTTTCTTAAATCAGAATACTGTTTCACTCCAAATGAAAGAACACAGAATTTAGTAAATTTCATTTATAAACACAAATAATCCACACATATCTGTAATATCTATAATCTACCATCCCTTAGACATTGATGGACCGGGAAGGTTTGGCAGTTTCTTATATCAGAAAAGTTGGCTTTATCCATCTGATTAGATATCCTTGAAGAATCCTCTTTTGTAAGTGCTATAGCTCTTTAGTTCTGTTGGATCTCTGCTCTTAGATTCTGAATGGAGAAAGAAGCTTTTTAGGTGGCTGAAGGCAAGCAGCAAAGCCTTCATTGTAATAACTCAGCCATTATCTCATTCCAGTCCAAAAGCAATCACAAAGTAATGGCTTGTCTTTACATTCTGCTTACCTACTCCTTATTAAATTTAGCCAATATATTCATTGACAAATACCACAATAACTGGGTTATGTACTGTGAACATAAATTGCTATGGAACAGACATTCTTATTCTGAGAAATATTAATGAAACTGAATTTTTTTCATATAAGATCATGCAGTGAACATGTATTGCTCTCATACTATGTTCCACGCTTTTTTCCTCTCTTACAACTTATTCCATAAGCACCAGATTTTTTAAGTATTTTATAATTACTACTGACTTTTGAAGGGTTGTGTAGTCAGGAATTTTGCAGCCAAACACTTTTTATCTTTTTTCTCACAGAAAGTGGTGATGAATCAAAGATTCATTCTCATCTCTCTTCAAATCTATCAGTTTCTGAAAAAAACTGGTCTAGAAAACAATTTCAGATGGAAAGTAGAAAGACAATCACTTCTTATCCTGGGACTGTCGTCTGAGTAGCTGCCTATCCCAGGGATTAGTATGTCAGCATTAAATGTAAAAACTAAATGCCCAAGGCCTGGGAGAAGAAATTGCTTATGTCATCCCAGATAAGGGCCCTAACCATTGCTCTAAAGCAGTTTTCTGATCTTCCCAGAAGAAGATGAATCAAAATATGTCAGGTTTGTACCCAAGTGGCATAAGAATTCTGCTCACAGGTCAGTTGGATAGCAAAAATCTATAGAACATTTTGTGGGATTGTCTATCAGAGGATTAGTTTCTTATCATAATGCAAAACTGATTTCAACAGTGCATTTAGCTAGGTAACATAAACTGCAAAACCTTATGGTCTGAGGCAGTAAAAAAATCAAGACAACTTTCAAATCAGTCAGAAACTCAGGCAGGTATCAGAACTCTAAATCCCCCCCAAAAAACACCCCAAAAACCCAAAACAAAAAACAAACAGCAACAAAACAAAAAGTAAAAAAACCCCAAACCAAAACAAACAAAAAAACACATCAAAAAAAAAAAAAAGAGGAAAAAACCCCAAACTAATCCTCAAAACAAGTCCTAATTTTGGAACTGAAGAGAATCCAATTTTTAAGCCTCCCTGCAATATAAAAGCACAATTTCACACCAAGATTTACTTCTTCTCTAATTTCTTACACATATATTCACATTAAATTTCACTTAAGACTTCCCTTCAATCTCACTAAAGAAATGTGTGAACTTCACTGTGAGGTTACATTAGAAAACATTATTATGTTTATGAATATCTCACTGAGAAGAAGGGAGCACAAATCCAGAGATTTTGTTGGAGTCTGTCTGAAGCGTGCTCCCAGCATCCAGACAGACTGTGTGGAGCATTTAGGAGTGGAGCCAAAATGAAGAAAAATCCCCTAATGGAAAAGTCACCTGTCAGAAAAGCTCTGCCAAGAAATGTCCAGAGTATGAGGCTTGATGATGTTGTTGTCCTCGAGCTATAAATATGAACAGCACCTATGAGCCAGAGATGAGAAAACCAGCAAGGATACAGAATCAGCAGTTGGACAAGGAAATGTAAACACATTTAAATTCGTGAAGAAAAAGTGTTTAAAAGTGAAAAGACTGGTATCCCTTTGAGACACAGAGACAAGCTTTCCCTTAGCAGTTCAAGCAGCTTGCAGGCTGAGACAGCTGGCGTGACAAAGACTCTTTTTATCAGTGTGTAGGCTGCTGTGTGGAAAAGCCTGCCCAGACGGCAGAGGAATGAAGCTCAGACTTTACTTTCAGAGACTCCCAGATTGCAGCACTCTTTAGTCAAATCCAGACCTATCATAAAACAAATGGGAACCTTGCCAGGGGCTTGGAGCTGGTATTCTCCCCTTCTTCCTTACCAGTAACAATAAAATACATCTATATGTATTAATTTTTGTTGTGCTATCTAAAATGTGCTACATAAGCAGGGTAAGACTGAAAACATTCTGTCAGTTACCACTGATCATAGAATAGGATATGTTTGAGGAAAGCAGTAGGATAAAGTACTACTGATTCATTTTCGGAATATAGCTTCTCATCTGACATAGTGCAGTCATTTAGACTGCAATACTGACTATAATTGTAAAAGAGACGTATATTTTTAAAGATCAAGGTATTTGTGCTGCAGGAGATGGCAATGAACACAAAAAATGTCTGTGTAAAATCTGTATCCACAACAGAGTACAGATCTTGGAAAAGATCTGGTATGATAGATACTCATGTATAAATAAAGACTATATATGTGTCAGAGCAATCTATGTGACAAATTGCGTTACACCTTCCTGAGCATTTCATGCAGATTCTAATAACTAACCTATCTCTCCACCATTTCCCTTCACATTCCAAATCTTTGGGCAGCATCAAGCAGATTTTCACTGAAATATTTCCTTCTTTCCTGCCAGGAATCTGTAGAAGATCCAATTTTCCTCTGACTGAAGTTTGGGATTTCCTTGCAAGGAGAGCGTCCATGGGTTTCACAAGATTTGAGAATATTTAATTATTATTTTTTTAAAATTTAATCTCTTTCACATATGCTATCTCAGGATTTTACAAAGGTTTTTAATACACTGATTACTGTTTTGCTGATACATAAGAATAAACACGCTAACTAAAGGAGATGCATCATCTATGGAGACTACAGTCTATCTTAATTCTCACTTAAAATCAGGCCTGACAATCTCAGAAAACTTCCATGTATGAACCCCTTCTGAGTATGCTATGCAGCATTCATAGGCTCAGAAGCAACCCAAAGAACTCATTCGTTCTTTTGCACATTGCTGGTTTGTTTTGTTGTTTCTTTGCTTGCTTGTTTTTATTATTTATTTTTATGACCTAGATGTTCTCAGTGCAAGGCTTTCTCTTGTTACTGTATGAGAACATGGTTAGTGACTGTAACTATTTTTGCGAAGAAATATCATGTATATGAGAAACTGGTACATGGACGAAGCCGCTTGTTCTCAGTAGGAAAAGGATTTCTCTTCTATTATCAAGCTTTGTAGTCCAGTGCACAGAACTACAGAGCTTGTAATCACAACAGGAAAAGGAGTAATTAGAGACAGTAGTGAAGGGGACAAAAAGGTTCATCCTGGCCTTGGGTCAAAACCAGCCCACCATATGATGGAGGGTGGGAGTTCAGAATTAATACTAGGTGGGAAGGTGATTGGTATGAGAAGAAAAACCTTCCACTTGCTCCTTCAGTTTGACTTCGTGTACTTCATGCACTTTCTGAGCAACTAGAGTAGCAGAAAGGGATTTAACTTGGGCTGAGAATCTCATCATTAGGATCTCAAAAATGAATAGCATATTCAAACAAAAAAAAAAAAAAAAATCCCTAGCTGTTTGCCTGCAGACAACAAAGCTTCGCTGTTCTTTCTCTCCTCTCCCAAAAATATCTCACCTGTTTTCACTTAAATAACTGGGACTGCTGAGGAAAACCAGAAAGAATAATATGCAAAATAATATGGAAATTAAAATCCTAGCTTTCTGATTTTCATGCAAAGAATAATTCAACAAAGACATGATCGATAAGTCAACAAGGAGCAGAAAGTGAAGAGTGGAATAGAAGTATTTTGGAAAGGCTCAATATAAGAAACAAATTTTGATAACCAGCGCCAGATATTTATGATGCAAATGTAGCTAGTGTTTGAACGACAAGTTAATGGGATTTATCATATATACTGTAAAACTGTATACCGTTGAAGAGGCAAACTGCCACAGATCCCATCTCAGATTAACAGAAGATAAAGCATTTACATGCCTCTGAATCTGCTTACAATTTCAAGGAGGGGGGATGGAGAGAGAAAAAGAAAGGAAACAATCTCTGATTTGGAGTTTTCAAACAGTGGCAAATTCAGTAGATCATTAGAAACATACTTTCCATACAAGAAAATTTCTGAGCTTTGTATTCTAGTTTTTGCAAGGAGCGTCGGGTCCTGGTATTGAAATTTACTTTCATCTGTTTTTTATTTGAAAACCCCATCTGGCAGATCCAAAAAGAATTGCTAAACATATTAAGTGTTACAACCATTTAAAAGATATGAACATAATTTTCTGAGATTACTTTGTATTTTAACATTAAAGTTTAACATCATTTTAGATGTTTAAAGATCTTTACCTAGTATACTAGGAAGGTCTCTATTATACCTGCTAAAGTTAATAACATTTTTGAGACTAAATGAAAAGCAGAATACTAACCAATAAGGTCAAGAAATAAGAAGGAATAATTGAACCACTACACTTTTCTATACTTAAGTACTGATATCCTCCAAAGTGTACATCTTGAAACTAATCAAGCAAAACTTTAGAAGTTTCAGTCATTCAGAGTACTGACCAAGCCTTATTTTATAAATGTACAAAATATTCCTAGAAAAATAAAACTCTTTTAACTGTTTTAGCAAGACTGTACATGTCTTTTTTTTTGTTTTTTGTTTAGTGTCCTTCACTAAATACTCTTGCTAAAGTGTATAAACACATATACAAGTGAATCACACAACCTGTAGTTAGCTGCAAATCTGTCATGAACAGTCAATTCAGGGAGAAGCAACCTCTGCAGATGCCATGGACCAAGGGTTTTGAATGAAATGACTGTTTAACAGCTTCAAAAAAGTCCTGGCAATTGTGATTCCAAGATGCCCATGGAAATCACACAAACACCCACACACTCTTTAAGAAATCATTGTCAATAGTAACTGTAGTTGAAAAAAAACAAACAACCAAAACAATAAAACTGACATCCAGAATATTTGAATAGAACAGATGAAAAGCAAAAGAAATTATGGTCACAGGAAGAGCTGGACAACTAATCAGCTGCAATTTTGGGAGGCTTTGGTCCCCCATTCCTGGCCATAATTTAGCTACACCATCATGGTGGGGATTCTCTTCAGCTGTTTGAATGTTGCAGCTGCTTGAAAAGACCCGATTAATATATTAGTATCATAAAGTGTTCATGAGCTGCTCATGACGAATATTTATAAATTGATACTGGTATTCTGGCACCTGAAATCACTTATTTTGGGATTGGTCTTTTCTGATGCTCTTACAGGGTGATCAAATCTGTAGTGAGTGCAAATGAGGCCTTTGATTCTTTTGGGGAGAGCATTTAGCAGGTGATAAATAAGCCTATACAATTTAGACCATTTAAAATCTTTCCTATCATCTTTGAACCAGCTGGAGAATTATGTTTATTTGGCTCCACACATGGACCTTAGGTTTAAAAGTAACCATATTCCTTCCTGACTGAGACAGTGGGAAGGATAAAAGCCAGATGTACAGGCTGTCTGAGAGACTTAATTTTTTTTTTCTTGACACATTCACACCAAGCAGTGAAAGTGTGCGGTCCTAGTTGTGAAAGCTGTGGTTAGAGCCTGGTTCTGGCAAGGAGGTTGAGAGAATTTCTATTTCTTTATCCCACATGCAGAAGAACATACTTTTTCACATTCCTGACAAGTACATGCAATGAATTGATTTTCTCTTTTATGTAGTGCTTTCAGCAACTGCTTCTCACAGAATCACTTGTACAAGGAAAGTGGAGTTGACAAAGCAAGTGACTGGGTTTGGGGGTCACTAGACTTCACTTATTCATCAAATTAAGGGAGTTTCACAGGGATAAGTCCTTCTCAATAAGCACTTAAAATTTGCCTGATTATTTGCCAACTCACCTTTGTTGAGGCTGCTTTCTGGCAGCTGATCTACCCTTCCAGAAGCTACAGTTCTTGAAGAGCTCAGCAGTGGTCTGTTAATTTACAGAAGGAATCAAAAAAGTTCAGTTTTCCAGCCGGCTGAATGTGAAAACAAAAGCAAAAATGTAACAAAATGTTGTTGATATATAAATTAATTTCTCATGTTCCACTTTTATCCCAGTCCCATAGCTACTAATTTTTATCTGCCCACCTTATTAATTAAATATTTTGGTCTCTGTTTCTTTTACAAAGTTATTACACCAACAGGAAAGAAACCATGATATTTCATGGGGCAGTTTTCAGACTTCACATGGAAATGAGATTCTTAAGTGCAAGTTCTCCAAATTAGGAATATTATTTAATTCTTAGTGGGATCTATAATACAGGGATCCAATTCCTACCACAGTCATCAGGGATTTAAAGCCTTCTCAAAAGGTCTGGAATCCAGAGATTCAGATGCTTGTATCCACTTATATATGTGGATATTAAAAGCAAGGGTATATGTGTGCTTTCATCACTGGCTCATTGAGCATAATCAAGTTATCCCCCATTTCAATCAAAGGTGTGGCACAGCAAAGAAATTAAATCAAGATTTTAGGGCTGAAAATACAAAGCAGTATGATCCCTTGAGAGCATGCTTTTCTATTATACTTGCATAGGATACTTGTATGCTGGTTTTGTCTGGGATGGAGTTAATTTTCTTCATAGTAGCGAGTCTGGGCCTGTGCTGAAAGAAGTGTTGATAATGCAGAGATGTTTTTATAACTGCTGAGCAGTGCTTTCACAGAATCAAGGCATTTTCTGCCTCTCACTCACCTCACCAGGCTGGGGGTGCACAAGAAATTTGGAGGAGAAACAGCCAGGACAGCTGATGCCAACTGACCAAAGGATATAAGGTCATCCAAAGGTCCATACCGTAGGATGTCATGTTGAGAATATAAAGCTGGGGGAAGAATAAGGAAGAGGGGGATGGTGCTTGTCTTCCCAAATAACCATTATGCATGATGGAGACCTACTGTCCTGGAGATGGCTGAACACCTGGCTGTTCATGGGAAGTGGTGAATGAAGTTGTGAATTCCTTGTTTTGCTTTGCTTGTACATATGGCTTTTGCTTTACCTACTAAAGAGTCTTTATTTCAGCCCACGGGTTTTCTCGCTTTTACCTCTCTGATTCTCTCTCTCATCTCACCAAAGGGGGAAGTTAGTGAGTGGCTGTGTGGGGCTTAGTCTCTGACTGGGGTTAAACCCTGACAACTTGGAAGCAGAGACCTGTGCTCCACTCCCAGCTTCGAACACTTAGGTATTTTGCCAAATACATGTTTTCTTTGGAAATGAATAAACATGCCCCATCACAGAGAACAGAATTCGGATTATCCATCTCCTTGGTGTGTGCTCCCAACACAAAAAAAGAATATGTTATTATCTATTTCCAGTGCCAGTTTTGGGAAGTGGAGGGAGAATAAGAGTAGCATCAAAAGAACAATTGCAAGGATCTTCATACCAAAGATAGCTAATCAGTTTGTTGCTGTTCTTGGTTTACAACACTATTGTGGAAATTGGAGAAATGTGACTTTCAGTGTGCTAAATCTTGATGGGACAACTGAACTCCCCTACCCCAGAGCCTGAACAAATTTCTCAAATTATGTGATAAGCTGTACCAGTGCAATTTTAAAGGGAAAGCTGTTAACTCTAGTTTTAGGTTAATTCTTCCAGAGGTTTTTTTGACATGTACATCAGAAATGTGTTCAGAAAGTACCTGTGAGAGCAAGTTGATAGGAAGGTAAATGCTTGTCTACTTTCTACTGCTTTTCTACTTTCTGTTTTAGGGAGTGAGCTACAAAACCTGATTCAGTGCTACCACAGTTGATGTACTCCTGAAATGAAAGTAAAGAAGCTGAAAACAGGTATCTCCTACACTTCCTGGTTAAAAACTAGTGGCCATAAGGTTCCTCCAGCAGCAGAGGGCAAGTAAGCAAAAGGCTCTGATCCTTAAATACCATCTCGGCCCTATTATGTTTAACTGTTAGTTTTTGGTTGATCTTGATTTTGGATACTTCTGAAAATTGAATCTAGTCCTACTGTGTTCAGATATTGTCATATTGCTTACAAGTACAGACTAATTCAGTACATCAGGAGTTCTCATTGGAACACATTTATTCCACTGAGATGCAAGTAAATACTTTTGACTATTATGCTTATTATCATTATTGTCATTGTTACTAATGTTATTATGTATTGTTGCTTTCTCCACATTCTGTCTTGGTTTGAAATCACAGCAAATGAAACTTTATTTTGCAGCTGCTTAGAGCTGTTTTATTTGTAACTCAGACAGGTTTATCTTAAAGAAGTGTTTTCTTTGACAGCGTTAGACAGATACGTAAATGACTGAAAGATAAACCAGCAGAATGTTTGAAGGCAATGACAGTTTCAAAGCTGAAAAACAAGATTTTTTTCATCTAATCTTATATTTGATTTTACAGTCAAAAATGGTCACAGATATCTTGTATAAATTCACACTTTTTAGTACAAACTTCCATATACACTCTCTTTTCAAAGATACTTCAAGTAATGATTCTTCAAGTAATTGATACAATACAGGAAGCGCATGAGAAGAAAATAAACCACACAGAAATAAGTGCAGTGACAAATGTACTGCATAACACCAGTTTGCCATACTGAAGCATCTAAACCTATAAATTATGCTAGCAGACTGGATTACAATCATAGCAAAATGCTAAAATGCACTATAATGAGCAACATCATTTTCTGTTGGGAGTGCATTTCAGTGGTCTTCATGAGCAAGATCTTGTCTCTGAATTCAAGGGGGAAGCTCCCTGTAGAGTTATAACACTGTATAGCAGCAGAGAATCTGGGGCCTAGGGGTTCTGTTCACGTGGTTCTTCAGATAGGAACTGGAAAGGCCTTTGGGGAAGAAATGTTTAAGCCAGCAGGGCTGAGAAAATAAATTCTCTTTTAGATATACAGCAGTAATCCCAGGACTGATGAAAGGAACCTGTCTTCCATGATGTGAACCTGGGTACATGATCTTATGAGCTATATAACACACAATAAAACAAATAATCATTTAAAGGGACTCTGTGATGCAGAGAATATTTTTTTTATGAATTTTTCCAATTTGAGGTTAGCATCCTGTGTGTTCATGTGAAAGTTTTAGAGTAGAATTCACATACCTGATTCCATTCCTAGTTCTCTGACCATAAAAGTTGTTCTTCCTTCCCAAGAGAAACACTAAATGTAGTCAGAATGCTTTGATCTGCTCTTAAAACCAGATCTGATTTTAACAAGGAGCAACTACACAGAGAGTAGGGGCTAATATCATTTGATCCAAAGCTGACATTGTTTTATGCATAAATTGTCAATGCATTAAACCCTGCGCTGAATTTTAAGGCTCACTGTTTAATATGCAGAACAATAAGACATTAAATTTTATCAATTTCTGCAAAGATAGCATGGAAAGAACCCTGGATGTTGTAAGTGCATAAGGAGGTTAGAATTAATTTTGTCCCACCTCAGAGGTATTTTGGCTAATATTCTCTCACCTAATTTAACCACATACTGTCCTACCTACATTGCATTTGCAGTGACTTTGGAATACTCATCTTTTTTTATTCTGGACGTCAGATGTGTAATAGCTTGCAGCTTAGTACTGCTGTTTGTTTGAAAGGTATACTGAAATCCATAGATAGACTGGTCAAGTTTATCTTCTTGGTGCTAGTTTACTCCCAGTTGGTTCTGTGATGGCCAAAACTGAAAAAGTTTCAATTCTACAGTAGGAAAACAATACTCATCTACATTTGATTTTCAATTGTTCTGTGTTCTCCCCTTCTCCTGAAGATAAAATAAGTGCAGATATGTATTTTGTGAGTTTAGATACAATCTACCCACCCATATTTATATCAAATTGCCCAAGCAGAGGCTGTCATTATCCACTTCTCCCAGTCATTTACATTTAAAAAATTTACAATGAGCTTTACCACACTGGGCTTTTCATCTTCTCATTAAAAACATAGACAAGAAGGAAGATAACTGAGATTTAAGGAAAGAAAATCCTAATAAGAACTCCAGCTGCAGGAATTTTGAGCACACTTTTACATGGTACAGTGTTTACCAGGCAGTAGAGTAGGATCATTTCTTTAAACTCAGATTTATTTTAAAGTGCTGTCTCTGCTGCTGTTAAGATAGTGTAGCAAAGTCTGTGAGCATCTCCTGCTGCTGAGCTTTGCAAGTTGTTGGCATTCTCATGTAGTGAATTGTGGTCTGTTATTGGACACCACTTTGGTAAACCTTAAAATGCAAAAAACCCCAACCATAGTGCTCCTGTGGTTTGGGGTAGAAGTTGTTCTGGGCATGTAATTACTTCAAATAACTGCTGTCTGCTACTAAGAAGCATTCCTTATCTCTTTCAACATGGCTGGATATATTGCACTACAGTACTCAAAAGCCGTTTCAATCCTTGTAAAGATATATGATGTTATGGTTTATACCAACTCCTCATCTCACACTCAATCTCTATTAAATCTTGGTTACCAGTAATAGATTCTTACCAAAACTGTCATTTGACACTTTCTGAAGTATTTTCTGGGCAGATCTGCAAATGATTCAGCTCACTAACATAGAAGAAAGCATTTCATCATTGAAAATTCCCACAGCAAATATCTTTGCTCACTCAAGAGCAGACTCTTGATCATGGGTCTACAGCAGTAGCTGTTCTATAATTAATCCAGGTTCACCTGATTCCTAGTTAATAATTAAGGTTGTGTTCAGCAGTTTACTTAAAGCAAGGGTTCAAACATTTAGCTTTATACAAGGAATCCAAACTATCTTCCTTACATTTTGAGTGTTTAATCCATGAATAAATATAAAATAATGTCTTTTCAACTAACTGTCTTGTTTAATTTAGGAGTTAAGAATGATCAAACCCATAGCTTTTGAAAGAACCTCTATCTACATATCACTTCTCTCCAGATCTCTTTTAGTAATGAATGGTCAGTTTGTTATCATTTTAACTTCCAAAACAGTTAATATACATTAAAACCTCATATAAAAAAACCCACTTCATCTTTTAAAGGACTATGTTTATACTGTTAATTACCTGTTTCTTGGTTTTGCTGTTCTTATGTCTTATTGTTAATTCATAGTGATGACAGTTTACAGTCTTGATATGTGTGTTACTGCCGAATGGATTGAAATTCTTCAAAATCATGCCCCTCCACCAAAGTCCTGTTGGACAGGAGTATGAGAGTCTCTAGTAAAGGTGACCATTAGAGAACTGTAGTGCTTGGTTTAGGAACTAGATGATCTTTAGGGTCACTTCCACCCCAAACCATTCTATGACTCTATGATTAATGTACAAGTGAATTTTTTTGTTCCTGGTTCAGAATTTCTAGATTTGGTAGTTTTGATTTTGGTTGGTTTTCTTTTTTTTGTTTGTTTGTTTTTTTTGATTGGTTGGTGGTTTTATGTGTTTTTTGGTTTTGTTCTGGGTTGGTCTTTTTTTTCTCATAAATACAGCAGTACTTTCAATAATGAAGAAGAAACAAAATGAAAGCAATACCTTGTCACTGTTCAGCTACCTGTCTGTAACTAAGGAAAAGCAAAATTCTGTATTTCAAGCTTACATCATTTTGATCTGGAAGAATATCCCTTTATCAATCACCCAAGGACTTTCTTGCATATATTTGTCTAGCCACCAACATCTGCTTGAACAAACAAATCTGTTCATTTCATCCCACCTTTAAACAGATGAGAGGGGAGGAAATCTGATGTGCTCTATGTAAATTATATGTGACCTCTGGGCTGTTGGTAAGGTGCCAATGCATCCTGCAACAGGAAATATTGGAGACCTGATCTAAAATCTGTATTTTTGGAAGCTGTATGTATTTATTTGTGTCATTCAATTCACTCAGCTTCCTGAAATCAGTAAAATAATCCCTGTTGGAGAGGTCTGGATAGGGCATATCATTCCTTCTGGCTCATAAAGGGGCATAGTGTCATTAGCCACTCATTCCTAGCAGGGTTTGTGGAGTCTGTGGTTTTCTTCATTTGGTCAATAGTACAATTAGTCCTCCAGAGAAACATAGTTTTCATTTACACAAATAGTAATGTTCCTTAAAGAGCATCTACAGAGGGCTTTCATGGGGAAAGGCTGCTTTCGCACTCCAGTATTGCTGTCAAGAGCGATCTTAAAAGATGTGTACTGCACGAACTTGCTTTTATATAAAGCAGAGCACACGTACACAGCAGTGAAAAATAGATACACTTTAAGGCGCATGACTAGATATTTATGATTTCATGCTATTATATTTGCATATATTTAAAAGCTTTTTAAAATATATATCAAATAATTTTTCAAATAAAGACTACTAAATGTGCCAAAAAGTAAAGATGTCCATCTGAACATTATGCAAATTTTGAACTAAATCATTTGCAGCTTTTTGTGTGAAGGCATTACTAACCATGGATCTCATGTGATATCTAATTATAGTGCGGATGTGGGCTGAGAAGTGCATGATGTAGATAGGATGGCTTTCTTGCAATTCTTTCTGAAGTATTTGCTTCATCTCTTACTCTGGTTACTTTACACCATCTGCTTTGAGTTCTCTCCAGTCTTACTTGATAAAGGATAAGAATGCAGCCAGTTTAGGAAGCAGGCAAAAGTCAATCCCCAAACTTTTTTCTGTTTAAAATCCCCCAAACCACACCAAAACCCCAGAACAATGAGGGCAAACAATCACACTATAGATAGCAGCTGCCTTGTAAGAGTGTGTGTATGCATGAGCCTGCCTATGCACATGGTTTTTGTTTTGGTTTTGATAAGATAAGAATACTTGCCAATGTTCTTTTTTCTATCCATAAACACTTCCAAAACATTTGGAAGGTCTCCACTGAGAGGTTTTTGCTTGTGTCTTCAATTCCATTTTTCTTTTTTCACCCTTTCCACTATATTTATAGTGGAAACCATGCATTAATTTGAATGCAAATATGTACTATGCAGTTTTTATATGAAGTGTATACTATATGCAAGCACTATAGCATAAGTGAGAAGGAAATTATCTGCACTTTGAATTCTCCAGCAATTATATCAATATGAATAAGTGGCATTAAGTGTAATCATTCAGATCCTTGCAAAAAAAATCTGGTCTTAATATTGCATATTGCAGAGAAGAACGTATGCTATTTTCTAGCACTTAAAATTACCGAACATTCAGTATGCTGGGGTTTCTCTTTTAAGTCTGCAGTAGAATTATTGCATTTATCTCAAGTAATTCAAATTGTATTATTCACATCATGGTAACAAGCTGATGGTAAGAATGAAAAATTGAGCGTACACAGGTACTTCCCAACAGTAGATGGATTGACAAAAAAACCCAAATCCCAAACCCAGAAAAAAATCTAGAGCAGGTAAATATAGTATTAATAATAGAAAGATCCTTCTGTACTATATATGGCAGATATTTAATCTGTTCTCTCCCTGCAACTTGCTGAGACTAGTTTTTACAGGCCATAAAACTCTTAATTCTAATTTTGAAATGCACCATGACTGCAGTGTTAAAACCTGTTCCTGATCGAGGACAGAAATGAGGATAAGGATAATTCTGAAATTCAGAAATGAATGAAGAAGCATCCTCCATCAGTTTCTATCAGTTCTATTATGTTGGTTAAAGCTGGAAGATTCAGAAGTCTCATTTCAGACAGATACAGATCTGTCACATGACAAAGTGAGGATGAAGAAGTCAAATATATTACCAAATAATATTTATCATGAGTGGCTATTACCACCATAAGCAGCTAAGCAGGTACATAGGCTGCATATACTTGAATCTGAGGGTATTTTTTCCTCCCCCAGTTCTTTAGGTACTTGAATACCAGAGTCATGTTGGACAAGCATATTGCAATTTAATTATCTCAGATTTGCCATAGGGCAGAAGTTGAATATAGCTATCAGGGAAGTATTTTGCTATGCATCAGCCATTCCATTAGGACTGCCTGCAATTAGGTAGTGAATGTAATGCCATTCAAGCTAGTTTATGCTGATAATATTATTCTCAATAGAAACAGAACTTTTGTAATTGTCATTAATAAGGTAAATTTAATAAATATTTTGGGCTATAAAAAATTACAGAAGGTATGGGTTACCTTAAACACAGGTTTGTCTGCTACCCCACTAAATATGACTATATTTGTACATTACAAAACATTAATATTTGTGCCCCAGATTATTTAAAGAGCATTGTTTCCCAAGATATCATTGGTGCTAAATACCAAATTCTGTGATACTTAAGACTTTTCTAAGTAAATAAAAGGTCATGGAAATTTACTGCATTATATAATGGAAACTCCATATGCAACTTGTCTGCAGCAAAATAAAGAATGATATTATATGAATTTTCTCCATTGTAATCTTACTTTCCTTACTCTGAAAATCATTGTCAATGGCAAAGAAAACTAGTAAGGGGATTAAAGAATATCTTGTTACCGTAAAAAAAGCATAGCAAGTCATTATTTTGCTTATGCACGAGTTATTGACATAAACACATAATGTTTAACGTTGATGTTTGTTTAAATATCAACATCCTCACATATTTTTTGCCATTTCTATTAAATGGATAGATCTTTCTTTTCAAAAAAGATTGTATAGGTTTTTTAAAGCAGATAAATAATAGCAGAGATGGTATTTATATGCCATTGAAAGACACACTAGGACTAGCTGGAAAATGTCTATAAAATTAATTATTTCCTTTGGAAGCTCAGATAAGATTATTTTCTGGGGATTTGCCAATGATATTTTTCATTATGAGGTATGAAATATTTGTCATGTAGAAGAACTACTTCAGAAAAAAGACAACCAAATGAGTTCTGAAGTTTAACTTCGTTTTGTCAAGTCATGACATGCCACATAGTAGCATTGAATACCATGTCATGTCACATGATACAGTTAGCCCACATTTCCTGTATCATTTTCATGTGGATTTTGATTTACTTAAAACATACAAGTAACCATCTCAGCTGGCACATATGAAATATCTTTGCTTTGTGAGAAAAAGCTCTCTGCTCTTTTTCAGACTCTAAAAGGATTTCTACTCTGGCCATGCTTTTGACTTAGATTCCTCTGTTTGCATTTAGATACAGCCAGCATTTGTATTGTGTGCAGTCCTACACATAAATTTTAAAAATCCCCCTTTTCTGCAGTAATTTCTGCACATATTCAAAGGAGTTTAACCTGTGGAAGAGTACACTGATGGGGCCAGGCAGACCTCAGCCAGGGTATGCTTGAAATCTCCTGTGCAAGTGCACCTGCACTGAGGAGTGGGGCTATGCAAATAGAAAATCCTACTGCTTCATCTAAATTGCCTGTAACAAATGATTAAACTCCTTGATTAAGAAAAGCATCTTTTTTATAGTGCATTTCCTTCCTGCTTTTATCTTTCCAATTCTCATCCAGATTTCTTTTCTAAGGAAAACAGAAACAATCTTTTCTGTTTGGTACTTAATTTCGGTGCAGGCATATGTTCAGCACAGTTTTGCTATGCTTGGATTTATTCCTGTTTCCCAGGGTATAGTACCACTGGGCTCAGGCATCTGTAGCAGCCTCCACATGTTCATGTTTATCACTCTGCAGCAAGCAGGCATGGCAATGCTTAGTAGTTCTGCCATCTCCCATAAGCTGTGTGTCATCCTGCTGTCGATTTATTTGGAGCCATTCTGATTTGGAGCCGATAGCAGCGTTCCTGTTGCTCCATCGGAAGTCCTCAAGGTTGCTGTGGGTCAAGGGCATGCTGGCCATTTTAAAACAGCATGGCATAACAAATGGAAGTGTCCCATTTCAGCAAGTCGGCATGAAGTTCATTCCTGTCATTGGTGTCACCAAATCAAATCTGCTTGCAAAAGTCAAAGCTATCAGAGCCTCCCTTGTTTCTTGCTTATAATTCAGGAATTGCAGAGCCATCTACTGGCGCTTCTTATAGCTATGAGTATGATACTAAGGCATTTGGGAACAAAATAAATGAGCCCTGAATCTGTATGAAAGATGTTCATCCAAATTAAGCTGGTGAATTTTGCCTTTGCTATTGCAGTTTTGGGGAGAAAAATGAGGAGAAGTGGGCAACCACATTTCATCTGTGAAAATTCGTAAAAATAATGAGCAACTAATAAAATAAGAATGTGAGTCATAATGATGAAATGCTGAAGCTTAAGTGCTGAAGCTTAAGTGAAGGCTGAAAGGGAAAACTTCAGAATCCTCTTTTTTTGTGTGCTTTTGACTAATAATTACAGATATTTTTATTAAGGTAAATAGCTGCTCTTAAATTGTAGTAAAGATAGACTTCTTGGCTACAAATTCTGCCAGGTAAATTGTTCAGGTGGTCCTAACTGGAGCAAAAATAATACTGAATTTGACGATCTTCAGAGGGAGATAAGTTCTCCTTTCAGGAACAAGCAAAGTTAAGGTAAAAGTGAATATTCCCACACATAAATTAAGTCCCCACCAATAATTAGCTTCTTGTCCCCAGATAAGCATCATTGCAGTTTGCCTGTTGAATTTCTGTGTCTCTTGCAAAGAAAGCTGTTCTCTGGTAGGCCTAATTGCAACCCACATTCAGGTGGTAGGTCCTGTTCTGTGTCAGATTTGCTTAAATTTGTGAAGTTTAACATTAGGGTGACTAGTTGGAGGCACTGTTATGACCGCTAGAGCAACTTCTAGCACAAGGCAACAGCGAAGCAGCTTTGCTTCAGGGCACTTTCTCCTGTGGAGAACTTCTGGCGTATCACTCCTCTTAGGTGTGTCTAAACAGAGGATGCAGCTGGGGAAACAAGATATATTTGCAAAACTAGTTCCTGGCTGTCCTTAGGATAAATCTACACTAGTATGTAAAACAAGCAGAGGACTGTTTCTTGTTTGAGATCAAGTGGCACAGACTGGCTTAACAGCCACAATGAGCTTTCTAAAGAAGAGTATACAAATATACATTACATTGAGCTTGGCTCAGAACCTTCTCTAAGCCCCATGTAGTGCTGCTGAAGCCCTAAGACATTGTAAATTGTAAATATGTATTTGGTCAGTTCAGAATCTCTGAAATAATATTTGGGCTGTACAGCAACCCATCAGCAAAAAAAGCCTGGCTGCAAGATACATGCCCTGGCTGCAAGATACATACCCTGATCTACGTCAAGAGGGCACATGGGGATGTCTGAGGGGTCAAAGCCAAGTTACATAGTGTTGAGTAACTTTAGGATAGGGGAATCAAACTGCTCTGGCCTTGTTCTTGCTGCTTATGGAAAATATCCTTGTCATTTGCTATGGCTTGAATCATGCCTGCATATTGCCCAAAAAAGTACAAGCAAGGATGAGGCAAACTGCTCCTGAGAGTTTTGTGGTTATTAACCAGTACTGATGATCATAGATCAGTGTTTAGCTTAGGCATATGGCATGTTTGGTTTTGTTTGGGTTTCGTTTGTTTTTTGTTTTTTTTTATTCTTATGGGCAGATAGAATTGCTTGAGCAAAATCAGGGCAGGCATTGGTTAGCAAGGAAATAAATTAAATACAAAGTGGAGAATATGAGTAATTTGGCAGAGATTCAGGAAAAAATTGCTGTGAAAGGTGAGGGAAAGAAATAAAAAAAAATGTTCTCAAATCCAAAACAGGAAAGGAAAGAATAAGGAGCATTGAGTAGATAAGAATGAGGAAGTAGAAGGAAAAGGACATAGAATAAGACAAGAACCGATGGAGGAAACAGAACATTACATTCAGGGACATATTGAACCTAGCACACAGAGATCCCTAGTCAAGTCTGTGCTCCCAAGAATTTCCCTAATTCCTATGATTCATCTCTAATTGATCTGCTTTAATTCTTACTAGAACAGAGATACTTGTTTCATTTATCAGCAGACCTAAGAAGCCTTTTCCTACCTTCAGGGCACATACTTGAAAATATTCTCAGAAGCAAATCACGGCACATTAACAATGCAGGAAGTAATAGCTCTGTCTTTTCTTTTTACAAAGTGCTCTTGCAGCAAAGCCCTTCATTATTCCAATGCAAGTAATCAATCTGTATTTGGAAAAATATTTAAGTACTTGTTCAATATTAGACACAGACTTAAGGAGTTCCATATGTTAATGGATCCCAACTGTATGGTTGATTTAAAACTGTACTTATGCATTTTCCTTGAATGAGACCTTTACCTTTGTACTTGACTAGCTATACCTTATTCCCTGCATTTCTGAATCCAGAATCTATCACATTATATAATTAGAGACCAGTTCAAGAATCTGTCACAGCAATACCTTGACTAATTCTTGAAGTTACAGCCTATATCAACCAGCTTCCACTCAGATCAGAAGGGCTCTTTCAGCAACTCTGCGCTGCCAAAATTTCCAAGCAAGGGACAAGGAGTAGGTGGATTGGACTGGACAGTAAACAGTCCCTTTCATAGACCTTCCTTCAGCAAGTCTGCATTCTGGAATGTTAGAAGACAAATCTACAGAGATGTAAGGCCCTTCCCCCCTCATCCTACATCAGCACCTTACCTGCTGACTGTCCTCTCCCCAGAAAAATGTGTAAATGTTCTTTCACGGTTGGACATAATATGTTTCAAAAGGTTCAGCACTGATTTCACCTTATGCATATATTCCAGAACATATTAAAAGTCATTGAACATTCTCTTGAGCTTTTCACTCTTTTCTTCTTCACCAATTCTAATCCATAATTTGCTGGATTTCATTACACAAATTGATCTCAAAAATACAAAGACCATGTTGCCTGAGATCGCTAGAGACCTGCTACTGTGCGCCACTGGAGACAAGAGGCTCTCAGAGGGGGTTTATCTTCACACTTTTGTACATTTTTAAATGTTCTGAGAATGAGTGGTGAAGTGTTATTGGATTTGCTAAATATACTCATATGCTGGTATCTGCAGCACAGCTGAAACACATCCATGTATTACATTGCTGTTGTCAGAGCAAAGTATATAATTAAAAGCAAAAAAAAAAAAGAAAAGCCATAAAAGGAATAAAGCCCCATCTAAAAGACTTCTTATAATAAAGCATGCAGGTCTTTGTAGATGCATTTATATTAAAATGGGAGCTATTTATATGTCCTTATAATAGAATTCAAATCTACAAAATAATTGCCTTGGGTAAGATTTCAGTATTCTCTTAATACAATAATATATAATTCTTATTTAATTTTGCTACAGTAACACTGAAAAGTAACAGCTAAGAACAGCTTTTTGCAGGCTATGAATGCTCATTAAGAAACAATTTTTCCCCTACAATGTAAATCAGCAAGCCTGACTGTGCCATAGACTGAATGTACTTGTATATAGCATGTATTAGAGAGCATTCTGATAGAAGTGCTTAAAAGCATGGTAAATCTGGCTAGTTTCAAACTTCAGATCTTTACTGGACTGGCATTAAGTGGCAGTACAAATGGTCAATAAAATCATTATCACTACATATTCAAATACTTAATCCTTAGCATTCCTTTTATTCCAGATTAGGTGAACATCACCACATCGTTAGGGCAACTTGGGGCTGATGGCTAAGGTACCTAGTCACTGATATGGAGGTGGTCAGGGTTGAGGCATCTTTGATGAATGGAACTATGGCCCAAATATGGATGCTTTTCCGTCTCCATTTTCCTTACTCATGTTTTGTTCTGCTCCGCACTTCCCACAAAAGAAAAGGGGTGATCTCATTTGCTCTTGACATAGTTCATATTTGTGGAGATGGACAAGGACTTGTTCTGGTTTTGCCAAGCATTTTTCCTACTTGTTCTGCAGAATTAACCCAATTGCATCAGATATCTCGTTACACTTCCTTTGTTCTTACCTAGTGAACTTTGCTGCTTATACAAACTACCATATGAAGCAACTGCACCACAAATCTCCATTTGTCTGTTTGCAGTCATATATCAGTTTTATGTTTAGCTATGTTACAATATGTTTATTGCTGTGTCTGGTATTGATAGTATTACCAAATATATTTAAAAAGGTTTACGTTATTGTCACATATTTTAATGTCATTATATTGGAGTTTATGGCAAGCAAATACGAGTCGTACCTTTCTTAGCCTACTTCTGCCTTGCCTGTGATAAAGTCTTGGCTATGTCAGGCCTGTTAAAAAGGACATTTTTAGATATGTAGCACACTTACAACATAAAAGAGAAAAACTAAAAATCTAAGGCACTTTAGACTTCTACGATTAGATGATACATGAATATGAGACTTCAGATAGTGTATGGTGTCCCTGCCCATGGCAGGGGGGTTGGATCTAGATGGTCTTAAGGCCCTTTCCAGCCCTATCTATTTTGTGATTCTATAACTCAGATGTGTTTCAGATATGGACACTTAAGTACTGCTTAAGTCTCCTTTCACATGTATCAGGCCTTTAAGGATAAGGTTACGTTCTATTAAATAAAAGATGTAATCATTTAACCTACCAATGAAAGGATGAAGGTATTAAGTGAGAAGGAAAAGTACTTCTCTTTATAGTGTTTTTTTTGGGGTTTTTTTGTCACTTGTATGTCCTAATGTCTAGCTCCAGATATTATTTGCAGATGTGTTGCTATTTTTTCAGAGTGTGCTAATACAATGCTTTCCATGGTCATGAAAATTTCATACTGACAAAAGGGTGAAATTCTTTTAATATTCACAACAGTTCAGCATGAGGTGCGGCTATTAAGGATTTTATTATTTTCATGCCTTTGTACTACCATGACTAACTAACATGAAGAAGGAATATATGAAATAAATAGACTACAAGAAAAATCCTCGGTATAAATTGTCATAGTTTTGTCACTTATTTGGTATATAAACCAGCTTTCACATGCCTGGATCATTTTCTAGCACCTAACATTAAATATGAAAAGGAGAGGTTGGTAACAAATAAGGTTGACAGATCACTAAGCAGTCTAACAGGAGAGAAAATAGGGTCCTGCAGAAATTTTTGAGTTTGCATATGTGTCGCTTTCTTTTTATAATAGAATTCTTAGAAACAAGCCTAAACTTAGTATAAAACAGATGTAAAGACAGAATACAAGTACCACCGAATATACTTCTTCTCAAGATGAGCTGTTTCAATAACTCAGAACATACATGTATTTAAGGACATGTATCTCAAATAAGTATCAAAGAAAAAACCTCATTTCACCTTTATTAAAAAGAACGATTTATTTATTCAACATAATAGACAACTCCATTTTTGTTTCAATCTTTTTTTTTAAATATGTGGCTAGGGAATTGATGCTCATTTGCTGTGTATTCTCCCTGCCTAGGCACCCTATCTTGGAACCAACATAATTGTTGCTGATTGAGCACATCCCACTGCAACAAAAATGATATTAAGCTTCAAAGATTTGTAGTATGAAAAAAGACTGAAAAAGCTGAATGTATGCTCACTGGATGCAAGGGAGCATCAAAGTAATCCATGCAAGGTTTAGAAAGTTATAAAGGAGATTAAATCAAATTGAAGGCCAACTGTGTCATTGAAAGATGAAGAAACAGACACTAAAGAGATTGTTCTCTCGAAAATTCAGGAATTAGAGAACAAAAAGATAGTTTATAGATTTTTAAAAAAACATTACAGAAAGGGTAATAAATCTTAGATATTTATCTAAAAAAGAGGTACTATGGCAATTATGAGATTTAGCAGTGATGAGATGGCAGCTGGAAAAAAAAAAATTAGACATAAAGAAGTTTAAGGAAAAAGTCAGAGATGTTGTTTCAGGGTGAGGGAAAAGCCACCGCAAGCAGTGGCAGGGGGTAAACAAGAAGGCTATTTCTTACCTGCACATACTTTTATCCAGGCTGCTAAAATACGCAGGCTTTTTTTTATTTATGTGTTTGTTCAAATACTTGGATTTGCTGACTTTTTTTGTTGTTGTGGATATTACATTTAATTGGCAGTTTACTCCCAACCTGCCAGTACAATCAGTATAGGTGTAATCTGTATAAAACAGAAGTAGCACAAAACAACTGTCAGTTTCTTGCCTCTTTCCTCACTCCCTTGCTTATTAATTCTAGCATCATTGACAGGCTGAACCACAATCTGTAAACAAGTTTTCTTACAAACCATCAAAGAGCTTCAAAATATGCTTTTCTTTAACCATGTAAGCTCTCTCCTTTACTTTAACGATGATTTGTGCTTTGATTGCAGCCTTAATTGTTCATATTGTAAATACTTAATTATTGATCAGATTATTTAAATGAATTTTAGCCTTCCATATTTCAAACTGTTGTCAACCAACTTTGGGTATTCCTTCATCATATTTAATCTTTTACTTAAGTCTTATAGTACTGGTTTTGGAGCTCAGTGGATACGTGCATCTTTTTTAACAGACATGTGACCAGAGAAAACGCAGAATATACTACCGGTTGTCCTGGGTTCAGCAGCAGCAGTCATTTTTCTCCTTCTTAGGAGCTGGTGCAGTGCTGTGTTTCTGACTTTCAGTCTGGGAACAGCACTGATAACACCGATGTTTTTAGTTGCTGCTCAGTAATGTTTACTCTGACCAAGGACTTTCTGAGC